>JAVQKC010080564.1:0-23056 GCA_036025475.1 Philypnodon macrostomus | reverse complement strand
GTTATTAATTAATTACTTAATTAATATTCATCGAAGAAGTACCCAAATCGATACAGTTCGGTGTCTTTATGGTATGCACCTGTGTGCAAATGTTGAAACTGATCCGGCAATTCATTTTTGAGTTATCGCATTTACAGCTAGGATCTGCGGACGAACACAGACATAATTCCATAATATCGTTGTTTCGCCGATATAAATACAGGGGCTCCTACTACGTTTTTACTTGAGTCCTCTTCCTTAGGTCTCTATTGAGGTACTTGGTGACACCGTCCATGCTGAAGTTGAGTGCGGATGTGATGAAGGAGCTGGGCTGGAGGGAGATGGAGCGAGTTCAGGCTTTTCCAGGTTTAAGTGACGGTAACACGGAGCCACGACTATACATACCTGGAGGAGGCATCACGAAAGGACTTTACACTGATGGGTAAGAAACAGTATTTTATTATGGTCAGACGATAAAATGATTATTTGAACACAATCATCATAGTTGTGCCGAGGACCTGCCGCTCGCCGTGCTGATGCTCTTTTGCTCCGAGGGAGACAACATCCCAGACGCTTTCACCATGGTCAATCATCTCAACAGCTGGCTCCATCTGCTGGACAATCCTGTGAGTACTCCTATACCGTTTATACACAATGGCTTGAAAGGTTTTTGATTTAATTGGACTAATGCCAGTTCCAATGTTAATTTTGCGTATACTACATCTGTTTTTAAAATGTATTTGTTATTATGTTAACTTTATACATTTTAACATTCAAGTTTTCATGCCAAATACTCAATAATATGATATGCCTTTGTGTTATCTGCATGTTAGGGTGAAGAACCTACTAAATGGAAGATCCCTCCTTCCTGGACGCTGTTGTTTGGGAGTGGCATCCCACCGGCACTTTTCTAAAACACATTTCATTATCTTTGTTTTACAGTTGTGATTTCACTGTAAAATATAACCCAGGTGTAATTTGCAAACTTGTGTAAGCTAGCCAACTTTAAACCATGCATGTGGTTTAACTTTGCCAATCTAGCCATCTTTTGGACATAAATTGTGCATAAATATTCAGTCAGTGCATACATACTGTAAGTTCAAACATTATTTTTCACAGGTATATGGCAGTTGCTTTAAAATTGCAAATACATTTTTATAATAAAGAATCTTCACAAATCCTCAGAGTGAATGTAGTCTGTCAAATGCTCTAAACAGCCCACGCCTGGCTAACAGAAAGTGTTTGGCCAGGTGCCACAGTGTTTCTGGTAAGTCACGCCTTTTTGTAATTCAACTCTTGTCATGTCACATTTAAACAAATTGTTTATTCATGACACTGGATTTCAAAATGCTGTTCTGATTTGGGAAGTATAAACTGTAGTATGAAGGACCATAACGCCCGTTTAAGTGGGACGTGTTAGCTTCGTTATAGCGATGTTTAATTATATAAATGTCATCCAACTGCCACATATTGTTCAGAAGTAGCTTGCTATTTGCTAAGATACTAATTTGTAACCTGAAATTAACTATACAGATTCATGAAAATGACAAAAATAATTCATGGCGGTAGATATTTGTGCTGACATAATGTGGGACGCTGGATTTGAACTGAAAATACTGTGCAACCCAATCGTAAAAGTTGTGATTACTGAATGTATACAAAAAGACTATTTTGTGTTATGTAAACTAGATCATACCAGTTTTATTTGTAGATTACACTCTAGGGGGAAAGAAAAACTTAAGACAATTCTTGTAAAAAGAAATTAGTCATGAAATCTCTACTGTATTCAAATCTGTAACATTGTCTTTTTAAACAAGCAAAAAAATAGCATCTTTTTACACATTTTCCTTTAAAAAAAAAAAAAAAAAAACACTATTTACATTATCATCGTCATGGAAATATTACGTTTTTTTGCACAAGATCGGAGGAGCTGCTTAACCCCCCCAGTACTGTGAAAAACTTCAAGTAATTGCTTTCAAAAAATATACCTTTTTTAATATTTGTCCTTCCTAAAAATACACGTATGAACAACATTGGCAATGCATAGCCCCTTTTTTATATCTTATATTCATTGAAGCATAATAAAACACAAAATAATTATATTAAAGCATTAAAAATAGGATTTGAATCCAGAAGCAGCGGGCTTTGGTTAGGTAAAGCGCTGGTGTTTTGTCCTCTGAAATGTGCTATTGTGTTGATTGACTGTAAACAAAAAAAAAGCTAAAGAATGCAAGGACTGTCAAAATGGATGTAATGCTACTCAAAAAAACATGGTAAAAAAAATGGTATAAAAATGTTGAAAAAGCGTCTTTGCTGAGGTGAGGACGTGAGACAGAAGTGGAGTTCCCTGAAGAAGATGTGGGCTTTTGCTGCCGGAGCTGTGGCCGCACAAAGGGTTTGGTTAGCAGTCATTGGTTTTCACTCTGCAACACAAGACCGTACAACAGGATATTAGCAGTGTACAAATACACGCGGACAAGGCTTAAAGCAGCAGAAGCAGAACCAGCAGAACCATGTTTAATAAGCATTACATCACACTGCGTTGAGATCATCTTGATGCAAAAAAATATTTAGCACTGCACTTCAAATTCAGTAAAAAAAAAAAAAATCACTATAGTTCATCATTCTCAGTAGTAGCAACCAAAATAGATTAAGAGCAAGTTCAAAACACCAAACAGCTCTAATCTTCAGCTCAGGACGTGCAAATAATTCATGAGTAGTTTAGTCAATTTACATAGATTGAGGATATAAGATATTAGGAAAGTGCGCAATCTTAAAGAGAAAGATTGTATTTCACCAGGTAAAAAAAGGATGATTTTCAGAACACCCACTTTATTTAACATAAACGCATAATAGAGGTTGTATGTCAGTAACACCATGCCACCAAAGGGCAGTAACATAGACATTAGACAGTGTATATTGTACAGTGTTTATGTTGGTCTGAATGTTATGTTGGAGTGTTAGCCAACTTAGAGGCAAAGGTAGAATTTTAAATGCTCAAGCAATACTGTTTATTTCATGTAGCCCTAAGACACTAAATAGTACAATGCATACAATAATTGACCTTGTGTGTGAAGTCAAATGCCTACATAATGTCATACATGTACACACTAAATCAGCCAATCAAAAAGACAACTCAAAATCTGCGAGAGCCAAGCCAATCACAAACCAAGACAAAGCACTGCACACAGACAAACACGCACACACAACTGAACGTACAAGAGGAGGCGTTTTTAAAGCTCTGGTAATAATCCTCGTCTAAGTCTTCAGTGATGTTGTTGTAGCTGTCACAGAGGGGGGTCAAAGATACGCTGCCCCCCGCTGGACAGGCCAGTTCATGTCATGTGCAGCAAATGCAGCCCAAACTGTTCGAGGAGAACCACAGGAGTGTGTCAGAACGTTGGCCATTTTTGAAGGGACACGTCACACTCACAACAAAGACATACTTCTCAGAAACACTAAAGTGAGCTGGTTTTGTGGACGCACACTCATCAGAAAAAAGTGCTTCATCAGTTTTAGGCAAAACACAGGGTTGACAATGAAATGAAGTAACAAAGGAAGATATTGTATTTTATCATGATGAACATGAATCACCCCATTTTATGTATTTCCCAGACATTACAGTATATGTCAACACTGTCCAGACACTTTCACTTCAATAAACTTTCTTGCGTGATTTCAAATCATTGAACAGTTTTCTTTTGTCATATTCAGCCAGACCATTTGTTCCATTAAATATAACATAACATAGTTTTATCTGCATCCTTTTGTTCTGCACATAGACCAGGTTATATGATGTTTTCAATGCAATTTGGAGTCGGAATAGAGCTTTCTCTAAACTGCCCTAAGCACTGTCCAAAATGTCTTTGTAATGGGGGGCCTAGTTTCCAGATGTGGCCATATAATTGTATCAGTGCATGGTAACACAATGCTCAAATAGACATGAAGAATTCCTCTACTTTGTTGAGGTTTGCCTGTAATATTAGTTCTATTTAGTCTAGTAGACAAACACATGCAGTCTAGGGATGGGACAATATACAATAATTATATTATAGCCATAAAAACACGGACAATTCCTTTATGTGTGGCTATTTTTTCTTATCATATCATTTACTTGCGCCTCAATGCCCTTTAGACTTCACCGCGAGCCCTTTAGACTTCACCGCGAGCCCTTTCAGACTTCACCGCGAGCCCTTTCAGACTTCACCGCGAGCCCTTTCAGACTTCACCGTGAGCCCTTTCAGACTTCACCGTGAGCCCTTTCAGACTTCACCGTGAGCCCTTTTAGACTTCACCGTGAGCAGATCATGTATAATATTTAGTGTAAGTCCAATAAAATGTACCGTTGAGATTCTAAACTAGCATTTTAGGGACTTTTAGGGAAATTTATACACAACGTTTTTTTATTATCACGATATCGTTAATCGCACTTATATGGCCGTGACAAAAAGCGATCAATATTGTCCCATGCCCAATGCAGTCATTTATTAAAAATCAAAAACATGCAAATTAGTCACGTTTTGTCTGCTGTTGCCATTTTGTGTATATTTTTTTATGTTCATGCCTTTTAGCTAGGACCTATTTAAGTAACAGACTTTACCGTTTAGTGAGCTCTATTCATTAAATCTGATCTTTACCATAACTGACCAATACAAAGGCTTGACATTAAACAGTTATAAAAAGAAACTGTACAAAAATACTGTATATTCACCTTTTTCTCTTCCTCTCCGAGTCGTTTGTTCGAGGCTTGCTTTGGGGCGACTTCACTGCATCTGATTTGGAGATACCGTCTTCTCTGCGGCGCTTACTGCATAAAAGAGGAAAAGTGTCAGGTTCAGTGTTTAGAAGGAGCTCATGCACTAACACTATAATTATGCCAAACACTACCAGGAAATTCTGTTCAATATAATACAAATGTATCGTTAGTGCATTATCAACATTTGAATGGACCTATTTGTTGTATCATTTCATTGGACTAAACCAGGACTAAACCAGGACTAAACCAGGACTAAACCAGGACTAAACCAGAATCTAAATCAAGTCAATTTAACTAACCCGGCAAAAGCCAGATCGATGTGTAGCACTCTGCTATTCAGATTGACACATCGATCTGGGACTGCTCCCGTAGAAAACGTCCTAAAAGAGGAGGGACTTATTGATATCACTTAGACAAACAAGGTCTACACCAGGTCTAAACAAGTACCACTAAAACAGACCACCCATTGTGCTCATACCACAGTTTGAGAACCACAATGTATATCAAATGAATTGGCAAATAAATATGGAAATCACTGTACTCGAGGATACAGATAATTTGCCATTGTGAGAACATAAGCCAGAGTTATAATACACACACTTTGACAGAATATACTGCTCTACGATAGATTAGACACTGACTTTGTTGTGCTGCCGTCAGTCTCCTGATCCTTGCATGGTGACTGTGTTGGTGTTTTGTCCTGTTTACAGTCTGGACCTCCGTTGTATCGATCTGTGGGACACCGGGCCTGAGGCTGATCTGACGACGAGGAGTCTGTCTTTGGCTCCTGGTCCTCTCTTGACTGCTCCTTCCACCGAATCTGTTCAATCATCAAATACACAAAACACAAAATAACTTCAGCCACTAGACAAGGATAACATCAGAAGTCAGGTTACTTAGATTTAAAAACCAAACCTAAACAGTCATTAACTCGAATAGTATCATGTTTATGGTAACTGAATGAATGTTGGTTTGTGGTTAAGTGAAGACAATACTGAAAACATCTTTAGTCACATGACACACGAGTACAAAGGCTACATTCACTTCTCTCTATACACAATGACTCAATGCTTATACAATAACAGGAATCAGCCAGAAAACCCACCAATTCCCCATGTTTTGTTTGATCATTAGACCAATAAAATGCAGGGTTCCTACCGGCACAGAGGAGTCCCCCATGATGAACTTGGCTCCCTCTATAATGGCCATGTATGAAAACCTGAGCTGGTCTGGAGTCTGGATCAGGCCCATGCGGTACTTCCTCATGTCCAGCAGGATATTCTTAATGTCCACAGAGGAAGGGTCTTTCCTCTTGTCCATCTGAGCAAGACACAAGATTACTTATTCAAATTTTGTCTAAATTTATGGCCAAAAGCATAAACAAATCTTCACTGTTGCACTTATTGTTGGGAGTAGAATATTAGGCAAGTGAAAGTTGCGTAGAAGAATAAAAATGGCCAACAGAAGTTTAACAAAGGCCAAACTGCGATGGCTACACAACTAGGATCAACTGAACTGCCCCTTAATCTCACCATACACAGAAAAACTCTTAGGACATACTAGTTAATATAAATCCATAGATTTATCTAATACAACCCGAAACTAGAAAGCACTCGGAGAGCGCATACCTCCGCCAAGGCCGCTGTTTTGAAGAAAATCCTGGATACAGACCATGATTCCGAATGTAACCCCAAATGTAATCCCCAAAATCTAATCAATTGTTCCCCAAAAATTTCATCCAAATCCGAGTAGTAGTTTTTGAGTAAAGTCACTTACAGACAGGCTTACAGACGGTACTGAAAACTCCTGGGTGGAGGTAAAAATATAGAAGTAAATCCATACCAGAACAAGACAAGTGTCCACTAAAGAGAAAGTCCCTGAGCGTCCAATGCCAGCGCTACAGTGGACCACCGCCGGCCCCTGGTCCACCCCCAGTGCTCCCGACTCCCGGACTTTAAACAGGAAGTTCAGAAAAGACGCTGGTGAATCCGGTACGCCAAAGTCAGGCCACGTGGTGTAGTGGAAATGGTATATCTCCCGCTTCTCACCGGTCTGTAGAAATGAACGAGAACTTGTAGTTAATCTAAAGTTCTATCTTTGATACAATTCACAATTTGATTGTGTATATATTCTTAATTTAATGATAATTTGTTCCCTCCAATAAGACGGGAAAAAAATTAACTCAATAAATAAATATACCACATACAAAGAAAAATAACTACAACTTTTTTTAAACACATTTTGCTTCAAGTCAATGTAATGAGGTCTCTCAAAATTCTGGTTTGAAAATGAATTGCAATTATATTTTCTCTCTGTCAATTCAATTCACATTACATTCCTACAACAAATAAAGAAAGCCCTCATAAAAACAATCTTTTCCAGGTAAGTGGCAGCAGTTTCTCCCCAGGTTCTACTCAGACAATAGGGAGGGTGATTCATTTATTTATTCATTATTCATTTATCAGCATGTCCCCGTGTGAGCACTGCGGTCTTACCTGAATATTCTGGAGCTCCAGACGCCGTGTGGTGTAGTAGGACTTGGGCTCCTCTGACAACAGCGTGACCAAGAAACGCGTGTCTCTGAAGGCCATCTCCCGCTCCTCGGCTGAAGGCCAGTACTGAGCACATTTTTCCTGTTAAACACCAAGGGCAGCAAAATAAATACTTAAATACTAGTACTGAGGTAAATGAATATGTGCAGTAAATATACACGAAATATTGTCTTAATGTATTGTAATATAAATCTGTGAAAACAAGTCCATATAATTTCATATTTTAATCCAATGGCACTCTCATTTGTTAATGAATTTGAATGAAGATACAAACAAATATATATTTGCAATGGACAGAGAAAAAGCACAAAAAAGTAGAGTAGAAGTAGTTTAAATACCCTCTATAAAAACAATTATATATTACAATTACTACTGTAGTAAGTATTGCAAATCTAATAATAAGATTTATAAACAATAATTATTTTAACAAAGCACAATGCTAAAGTTTATAGTCAACAATACATTTCTAAAAGACTTAATGACAATTCCCCTCAATTTCTGAACACATTATTAATTATAGATGCTGTTGTATTGATTTCAATTTTAAGTCCTTTAAACAGATTCTTCTTCTTAGAAATGTTTTATTCCTGGAATGTGACAAGTGTTTGTGTCACTTCATTTCAGATTTTTAATTAATGTCATGTTTTTGGAAAATTTTATAAGCTGCCTGGTGTAGGGTATGACTGATTTCGGCCGTAATCCCCATGACCTGTGAATGCTGTATAAACAGATCCAATCTCATAGCATTTTGTATGTCACCTCTTCCAGCAATAGTCATCATTTCCCAAGCCAAATCTAGATAAGCTGTTTTCAGGAATCAATTTGCATGTTTCCTCTGAAGTTGTATTTAAATTATATTATCTCCAAAACAATTCCCCAGCCCTGCGCTAGTGCGGCTAAAGATAATCTCATTATTATGACAGACACAGTGCAGCTGGTGAATACGTGGCCTATACAACAATCCTAGTGAAGTTTTGAATGTGCAAGGAGTTCTTTAAACCCACCCCCTTCTTTGCCCCCTCCCCCAATTTCTCAGAAAAATAGTGAGGAAATGTCATGGCTTAAAAAGCTCATCTCCAACTGCTATACTGAGAAAGAGATTACGACAATGAGAGTAGAGGGGGTAAGGTTAATCTGCAAATCACAGGAAAAGAGTTTAGCAGCATCCCATTTTGATTCCATGAACACCGCGCTATCAAAACGATGCATTCCCTTTAGCCCACGGACTCACAGAAAAATACATTACCTCGCTTCAGTGCAGCCAAACAGTGTGAAGAAATGGTCAAAGGACACTTGATAAGGGAGACATAGCTCTATACTTCTATGTTTATACATCAATGTGCAAATATTTTAGGCTGGTACAAAATGCAGTAAATAAGGAATAGATTCTTCTGAACCAAACTGCATTTTGTAAGCTGGTGAAAATCAACTAAATGAATGTTTGAAAGCCATTTACCCAACAGCATGTCTTCAAAACTCCTACCAACACAATATCAACAACAGTGTGGTTCTTATAAAGGTGTTAATATTGCCCTGATTTAGTCCCTCAAGTATAAAAATGTAGCTCTAGTTTTAACGTGACTGTTTCATCCAATTATTGCAAGTCATAATGTCTTTATATGAATGCAAAAACACTGTCCATCCCTAGAGAGTCCAGTCAGTAAATATTATGTTCAATTCCCTTTGTTTTACTACAAGCAGTCACAATATTTTTCTCATATCAAAAAGTCATTCTGTTGATGCATTAGAGTGCGTGTACAAACCCTAGACATAAAAACAAGCTAAATGTTTTGGGAGTTAGTAGTAACCTATAACATTCTAAGAAGCATGTTTGTTTGAAAAGTAAGTCATGTTTATGGACAGATTTTTACAACCGATTTGGCACAATGGACAATTCCCATTTGTAATCTTTCCCAGCAAAGTTGTATTATTTTACCCGAAAGGTGTAATGTGTTACAACACTGCTGATAATTTACTGGGAAGGCCGTGTAAATGAAAGCAGGTGGATTACCAACGACTTGGCCCACACAATGAATCAGTTGTAAACTTTTAAAGCTTTATGCCTTGTCATTGGTCAAGTTTGATAGCATTTTAACATCTCTGTAGTCTTACCGAGCCTTTCTCTATGACTCTGTTGAGCATTATGACGGCTTTGGTTTTCTGCTCCCAGATCATCAACCAGAAATGACCACAAGTATTTCTGAGGGGGCCCTGGAAGCAAGAAACAAAAAAGTATTTACATATCACACAAACTGATAAAATTTGATAATATTCATGAATTTATGCTAGACACAAATACTATTAAGTTGTGTTTAAAATACATGAGTAATAAAAGAGGACGTTAATAGTTGTAGGTTCCCGTTTACTTTCAATTTTAATGAACATTGAACTGCATGACCAATAGATAAATATAAAAAAGAAAGTGAAAGTGCTCACAAGTGCAACAAATAATTTGGAACCATGTTATTGTGTTTTTATATATAGTTCTATTTAAAGCTGATAATTCCTATGGCATACAGAACTATCTCACCTGTGTCAAGATATAACTTCTTTGGGGTTCATCCATCACCACGAGACTTGCGTTAATGTAGTCATTTTCTGTATTTTCCAGCTTCACTCGACTGTGATCAACTGTAAACAATGGGGAGAATGGGCAAGTATTTAGAAATGGTTGGGAGGGTGCTGCTTGATAACAGCCAAGAAATGCAACTGTTGGGGCCCTAGACTAGAAAGTGCAGAAGATCCAGTAAACATGATTTATCATTTATCATAAATCGTTACTCAAATATGAAGGGTGTCTTGTCATCATTTTACGACCAAACAGCAGTCTGGAGAAAGGGCATTTTACTTGCTTACTGAGCTGGTCATTGATTTAGCCAAAACATATTGCTACATAATAATACATGTAAGTAATAGACCAGACTGTCAGACCCCCACACGTTTGCCACGCGCCCTAAAGCCTTGAGTACTTACATGGACTGACATCTCTATATCTGTTGCGGTTGCGATTCTCGGGATACTTTGCCACTTTGTAGGAGCACTCGTGAGATTGATTCCTAATCTCCTGCAAACAAAACCCAAACAGTGTATAAAACCAACAGCCATCCCAAAAGTATGTTTAAAATTAAATGTTGTACTGAAGACTTTACAAAATTGCCAGACAACAAAAGACAACTAGATTAAAAGAATTATACAAGTTATTAGTATTCGTTATTGGTAGTCGATATAGCACTGTATTTATACTAATAGGTCGGGGTGCCACGATAAGTACATTTGTTTTAAAATTATTCAACAAATTATTAAACTGTCAAGTGACAACTGAATCAACTAGCGTGCTAAAATAAATACGCGCTTAAGTGACTGCAACATGCTAACTATGCTAAAGTCTTACTAGATATAGTTTCTGCCACCGGCCGTCGGAATCTATGTCTTCAAACTCCTGGTCCATTTCCACGGTGGTGAGGTTTAACAAACGAGATAGGAACAATAAACTACCTCATCACGTTATTAGACCTGAATAATGTTTAGGTCACAGAAGTGTTAGCTCAGCTCCTGCGCTAGCGATGTTTGTCCGTTATCTGCCTGATCCGGACTATACACGAGTGCGCATGTGCAAACGGTCAAAATTGATTGGCTGGGGAAACGTTTTTCTTTTTCTATCAGTTAACATTTTCGACTTTTGGCGTCCTTTAGCTAGTTAGGGAAATTTGAATGTCGTATGAAATGTATGGAACATATTTATATCACAGGGATACAACAGCATTTCATGAACTTATATATAACCCCGTGATTGCAATTTTATGTTTTTTTTTATTTATTTTTTTTACAAATATTCCTAACTTTTTGTGTTGTGACTAGTATATGTTTTAACAAGTGCGTATATATCATATCTGCAATCCTTTATTTCTTATCCTTATTTATTTCTCTATTTGCTTCAGTTTCACGTTGGTTAAAAAAGTGTCCACGGTGAGGCGTACTTTCCCATCTGATATGGAAACATGTAAAGTTATCTGCTGTTATCGCAGCAAACTTCCTGTTTAAATAAAAAATATTTGCTCGTTTAATGCATTAAGATAAAATACACAGCCTCATACGACACAAATAAATGATAACATGTTGTTTAATTGAATCCACATGCATTAAAGTATATTTGTTTTATTTTTAGCGACATATTTCCGGTTTGACTTCGTTTTTGTTAAGCGTGTGTCGAGCTGGCTCACACACACTCGGGGAATTTACTGAAGCAGCAACGGCAAAGTTTTTTCTCTCTCGCTGTAAAACTACTGACATGAGACAAATGGGAAGATCGAGGCACTTTTGAGAGCGATTCGTGGCAACCTAAAAAGGTAACTCCACGTTAATGTTTCATTTCTGATCGCATTATTGTTCATTTTTATGTGTTAAAGCTAGTGTTGTTATCGGAATAGAACTTCCTCTTCGACGAATGCCGAGAAGCTAGCAGTTTTTAGCATTCTCTGTTAGCTTACATTATCTTATAATTTGACCAAAACAGTGTACAAACTCTTTATACACGACTAGAAAACATATACTTAGATCAAGTTGGTATTTAGCCACGTATTTCCAGTGCAAAGATTTAAACTAGCTGCTTGTTCGCCAAATCTTGTTTTCATTAGCGCATAAGCTAATGTTGAGTAGCCTGCTGTAAAGCCTCAAGCCAAACCACTCCAATATGAGTTTAAATGCTTTTTATTTGTTATATAAGCCTAAATTTATGTATATGTCAAAATACTAACTAAACTAAAGATATGGTATGAAGCAACTGCCCCAAATTCTTGTTTTAGGTATTGTAGTTTTTCAAATTTACTGGTATTTTCTGTGTTTTGGATACCAATGAATTTAACTGGCTTCTTACACTTGGAGACATGGTAAGCAGGTGAGATGTTAGGACGTGTTTCTGTCCTTATAAAGAGTGGGCTGATTGTCATGGAAGTGTCAACATTTGCTGAGTAGATAAGCGAGCCTAGCATTGTATTTACTGTGATATAATACACGCCTAATTCATCAAAGCTTCCATGGAGATGATTGGCATTTGTTTACAATGGCTGTCTCTTGCATGCATATTACTTTTTCACTCTATGAGAACTCAAGGATAGCTGTCTCGTCAATTTTTACATAATTTTTTAATAAAGGTATTTTGTAATGACTTTTGGCTAAACTACATGTAGGTGGTTAGAAGTCAATCTAGTTTTGGTTTTCATGTGTGAACTGTAAACCTCAAGGAGTGGTTCTAAGATAAGATCTTTCAGTCAAGGAAGTAGGGCAGCAACAGAAAACAAACTGCCAATGATAAGCTATAGGGAAATAAAATAAACAACGTTACACAAAGAGGAATTGACCACACAGTTTATTCTATCAATCTGTTTTGTTTTGTTTGTTTTATTTAGTGTATTTGTACGAGACCTTGTACATCAGCATTAATCACAGCAGATATTAGTTTTATGGGGTCAGCTGTTTACCAAGTGCGTCTTTCTTTGCCTTTTGCATCAAAACAAGACCTTGCCTACCCCCTGAACTTCACAAAGCACTAATTATGCTGCGTTTCAGTTGCCCTCGGGGCTCGGAAGTCAGAGCTCGGAATGACAGAATCTCAGAGTTGAAATCTTCCGTTGTTAACATGGAAATAAACAAATATTTTTCATGCTTCGTTTAGCAGTTAGCAGGATTAGCAACCACATGTTCCATTTGATTTTTACAACCTCGAACTCGGAAATTCTGACCTCCGAGTGCAAATGGAACACAACCATTTGTGATTTCCTTAACTACAATTACCTTGACCTTTACATGTTTGGTTTGTAATATGAGCGTATTCAGCATTCAGCTATGGTTATTATATATATTGTAGTGCGGTCTGAATAGGTAGTAGATATATATATTTTTTTAATAATAATAATGTTCTTTCTATTTTTCGTTTGTAAAAGTCAAATATTATGCTTGGATTAATCACTGACGCCGAGCTGGTTGCTGGTAAATTATGAATAGCTGTTGCTGTTCATTTCCTTGTTCAGAGCAGTAGAGGACGAATTGGGTCTTGTCCCATTGTACACACCATCTGCTCCTTGTGTTACTTGTTCAGAGAGGCCTGACACAAAGGGGTTGAGAAAACAAGGCTGTAAGAAACAATGCAATAACTATGTGGCACTTTTGCGGTAACTATATGATTCAATCCTTGTTTTAAAAGTAAAGTAAATATCAAAATAGTCTTCCATTGGTTTTACTGGTCCCTAAGTCAGGCAGTCGGGGTCAGTTTGTATGTTCTCCCCGTGTCTGCATAGTTTTCCTTTGGCACTCTGGTTTCCACTAACATGTATGCAATAGGTTCCCCATTGGTGCCTGAAAAAGAGATTCTGAATCTCAGTGGGACTTTCCTGGTTAAATAAAGGTCAAATAAAGCAAAGAAGAAGATGCAAATACCTGACATTAATGCTTTTATGTGTTGGCCATTCAGGAAGCCCATCAAATATGGTGTGAACAGTTGGTCACTTACACCAATCCTATGTCTTTAAAAATTAAATACTGCAACAATTTCTACCACATTTTCCATTTCATTTGTCTCTGGCTCAGAAGCTGAAAGACTATTTTTTAAGATTGACTTTTTTTCATCAGAAATTTTTACAATCAGATCATGTCCCAAATACTTCAATGGCATTTATATGGAAGCGGCCCAATGGAAAAGCTCCTTGTGTTCCCGTTGGCTGTAACTCAAAGTGTTTTGTAAATAATGCTGAAAGCTGCTTCACTTCTGCTCAACATCCTCACCATACACTCCAACTGGCAGATCCTAGACTAAACTGAGCCCCCATTGACTCTCTTTCTATGTCCACCCCAGACCTGACAAGTGCAGGATGTCCCAATAATAAACTTTTGAGTGTTTATTTCAACAACATAGTTTCCCACATATTTTCAAGAGGTCTTTGTGATAATGCCAGTTAGTTAGTGCAGATTATTAACCTATAGATTTAGGGCAGTTTTTCTTTAATGTTGATCATTTTAATGTGGAAAGTGTATCTTGGGACTTTCCAAAGCACTAATAACTGTGGCATTGCCGTGACCAGGAAGTGTGTCATCGTCCAGCAGGAATGTGGCTGAAATGAGATGACGTGATGACTGCTCGTATCAGAAATATGCTTTGACATCTTCTTTGTTGGCAGCAAATCACAACACGCAACGATAATTAGACCCCCAATGAGTTCATGTCAGTCAACTGTGGGTCTCATGAACTTTGCTTTGATAAACACCGCAGTAAATGGCTCCAAATGGCAAATAGAAATAAGTAGTTAGCTGTATTCAGAAATGGTAGTTTATGGGACTTGTTACTGATGACTTGCGACTCGGACATGGGGGGCTCTGAGGGGTAATAACTTGTGACTAGACTCGAAGAGCGCCCCGAAGACATGGACTTGGATTCAGACTCGTACACCATGGACTTTCAAGTAGCATGCACCTGCAAAACCAGCGTCCATCTGTCCCCACACTTTATATTAATACTTTTACAAACTACTAGGATAAATCAGAGCCATAGAGATAAGAGAGTTGCGCCAACGGAGGTCCAAAAAATTGGAAAGCTGCAGCTAAGCGTGGCATTGTTGACACTTACAGCAAACCCTCCGGCCTAAAACTAAATGTTCGTTGCTCTTTAGAACCCGTTTGTATGTGTTATAACTCCTGCCCACACACCATTTACCAAGAGTTGAATTGAGTTCTCGCGCTCGGGCAAAGACTATAATGTTAAATACACCACTGCTCAGGCTAAATTATAGGAAAGGCTACTTGAGTTTTTTTAGACGGTGGTAGTGGCAGGACCCAACACGTTTCTGCGCTCTGGTCAACCGAGGACTGCACTCATAAAGAACATTACCACTTTCTTTAACCCTGAATGACTCTGCCAACATTTTGACACTAATCATGGTAGGAACATTATATGAGCGTTTATCCAGAACCATTCCATTCAAAACCACTCATTTAAATCATTATGAAGGTTTCCAAATAGGGACTTAACATTGGTTCGCTAAGTGCTTTTACAGGCCAAGAAGAGTCATTTTAATTTTTGGCTTTCCCTGACCATATTTGCTGTAGAACACCTCCCAAACTGTCGTACCTGTTAATATGACAATATGACATAATAGGAGCAGTCCATACAAAATGTGTTGAAAGTCAACTATAATAGATTTCTTTATATTTGTCCTAATTTGGCTTTGTTTACTCATTTAGTCTAAAGTATTGAGAATAGAATGTCCATCAAAATATTGCAATATTGATATCACAATATTCAGCATAGATTTTTTTCCCATGTTATCATTATCGGCAGATGTAATATCTGTATTGCAAGAAACTAAATATATCAATAATTTTCAATCTGACAGAAACATTGGACTCTTCAATCAATGTAAGTTATGACCAAACCATAAGCTACTGAATTAAAAAAATGACATCAACATCAGTTTTCACATGAGTTTCAATATTCTGCTGCCCATGCTAGTGTCCACAATGATACTAAATAGTAAACCATATAAAATATTTAAAAATGAAAATTATCATTTCAAGATGTTTCCCCATAAAAATACAATAATAGTGGCTTTTCATTTTGCTGATGCAGTCTTTACTTTTGAAGATTTGATGGACGTTTGCCAGCATTTATTGTGCCTCTTCCTGGCCCCGGGTCACTTGAAGAACTGGGACACACACTACTGATTATATTCACTACAATAAAACCGAGCCACTGACCAAAGACTCACTGGACGGTCCATTTGTTGATAGCCAAGTGCAAAGACCGGCTTTTCCAGTTTAATGGTGGTGGCCTGGATGTTCATTTCTCATGGGTTTGTGGGATGTTTGTTAGTGGCGAGTTTCATTTCTCTCACATGACTCGAGGTGACCCTATACATCGTCATTAGCAACTGAAGCTGTTTAAATGTTCATCCATTTAGGATACAGGTGGTTAATGAAACTCTTTTAGGTCGCATTATACTACAGACCTATAAAGTTATTTGTTTTTTTTAACTAAGTGTACTACAAAATAAGCAACAGAATGTGTTGCGTTGACATTTTACAAACAGCAAAAGATGGCCGATTCCAATGGTAACTCTAATCTCTCTAAAGGCTCTCAACACAATGGGGCTAAAAAAAAAGAATTGTTGGAATTTGTATTTATTATTTTACATTTGTGAGGTATACAGCAACGATTAACTGGTATAACTTTCAAGATTTATAAAAGATCAAATTTACACTAAATTTACCCTCCTGCAGTTACTTTTTTGCGCTGGCCAATATTTCAGGCAGCAATTCACACTGATTGCTGCTACAACCGAAATGGGGGCAAGCCGACATAAAAACGTATAATAACATAAAATAGGTTTATAGTCTTAAGTTAATAATCAAGCTACAATATCCTCTTTGGTTCGGTAAGATTCAAATCAGAATCAAATCCTCTTATCCACTGCAATGAATCTCATGTTAATGTCTATGAAAGTGACCTGAAAAATAGTGTATATAGTTTATTACCTTACATTATAGTCACTTTTTGGAGTGTTTTGACTTAAGATATGGCTGATTACACTGGGCCTCAGAAGTCAATAGTGGTAAATGATTTATTTGTAGTCTGCAGTGTCTCCTCTTCCACACGGCTTCAGTCTCCTGTGTCTTACTGGGGATTTGTTTTGTTGAAACAGTCAATGCAAGTCAATGGGCAATGGCAGTTTTTACAAAAGATGGAAACCCGTAGTTATTATTTGCCATATGCATAGTAAAAGTTCCATTGAATTTTTTAACTTATGAAGAAAGAAAATGCTTTGGATTTGCTAGCCAAGACTATAGCTAATATTTACTAAAGATTTAAATTGGGTCTGAATTTCAAGATTAAACTAGGTCTAAACCAGTTATGTTTACACAGGATTAAACTGACATGGGACTAAACCAAGACTAAACAAGATCAAACCCATGTGCAAGCCAAGTATACATTACAGTAAGTCTTAAATTAACACTAAATCAAGACTAAACCAAGCCTAAAATAGGTCAAAACTAGGGCTGAAACATGTCTAAAGCAGGCTTAAGCAGGCAGGTTTACATTAAAGTAATTTGGAATTTAGGTTTAAACTGGCATGGGACTAAACCAAGACGAAACAAGATCAAAACCATGTGCAAGCCAAGTATACATTACAGTAAGTATTAAATGAACACTAAACCAAGCCTAAACTAGGTCAAAACTAGGGCTGAAATATGTCGAAAGCAGGCGTAAGCTACGTTTACATTAAAGTAATTCGGAATTTAGGTCTAAACTGGGATGGGACTAAACCAGGACTAAACGAGGTCAAAACTGGGTTTAAGCCAGGTCTATATTACAGTAAGTCTGAAATTAGGACTAAACTAGGTTAAAACCAGGACATATTTGGTCTCAGAAGACTTTAGCATTATTATCATGGCTTTATCCAGTATCACAATAACCATAGTTTTGCAATATATTGTGCAGCCTTACAATAACAGTACACTCATCCAATTCTAAACAGCTTTTCCTCATTACTTTTTAAGATATAGCTCCGTAAAAACGACTGGAAACTCCACTATTTAGCTTCTGTTGTGCGTCGTTGTTAGGGTCATCTCTCTCTACAGTAAAACAATTAGGGCCGAGCCCATCTGTTTTGGTTTCCGTCACTTTTTTTTTTTTTTTTTTTTTTACTCAAATCACCCCGGTTGCAGTTTTACAGCCTAGACTAGCATTTGGCTTTACCCAGACACTAAAGGAGCTGTAGTAAAACCGTGATTATGTAGAAGAAACGCAGAACCCTAGGTATGTAGTAGACTGTGAACTGTGTTTGGATAGAGCCAGAGAGTCAGCATTTGGCCCCAGTGGAGTTTTCCTGAAATTAATCCCGCTAGAGAACTTTATAAGCAGTTTTCAGTAAACGCAAGCCCTGGGAAATCAAGTGTTCTTCCCGGTGGTGCATACAATGGTTATTATGTTAACACAATAAACTACTGTAGTGGTGAGCATTTCACACCAATAACGCCTACACGCTAAGCATTTTATTCTTGCTAAAATGTGCCTAAAATTGGGACTGAACCAGGTCTAAACCATCAAGGACTAAACCAACCTTAACTGTGTCTTGACCAGTATGAAGCAGTGGCCCACACATCAAATTGAGGCCTGCTTACCAGAGCAGAACTAAAAAAAAACCACACAATTAACTAATCCAAGAATGCAAATCTGAAACTGCCCAAAACTTCTGAGTACCACTAGAAAGCACCTGTGTACCACAGTTTGAGAACCACTGACCCCCAATATTAGGTGCTGGTGCTTAAATCTTAAGTTGGCCTAGTTTTTTTTGTCATATATTACACTGGACCCTATACTTTGCATGAAAATGATTCAAAAAGGTGTGCTCTTCGTTGTACAGTAAAATGGTGAGAGCATGTGTAAGTGCTCTGTCCGAGGTGTGGCTTCTCTACAAAAACTGACGCAGCTGTGGACACATCCGAAAATATGTGTCGAGGGGAACTCTTGGGTTGTGTTTGGTTTTGTCCATGCTTCGCTTGAACACGCTCACAGACACACACACAGAGGACAGTGCCTGAAAAATGCTCACATCCTGCCAAGATACTCCTCTGGACTGAAGGAAACTAATGCTTGATATGTTTATAAGGAGAGGTCTTTGCTTTTAAAGACTACAATCGCTCAAATTCACCTTCGTCACAGTGTCTCTTTCAAACCAAGGCATAGTTTTAACAGGACATTGGCCACTCGTTCTTGTGAAGGACAGATTCCAAAACAAAGTCACCAAGAGGAATTTCTGGTTCATTGTCAGTGCATTAGATAAGCCATACTTGGATACTATTTATTTGTACCTTGTTACATAGAATTCATTGTTTGCGTAACCAGTGAACAATCCTAAATCATAAACACAAATCTATGAAAATATTTAATAATCCAAACTTGCACCTTCACAACTACTGTTTACTGCTGGCATAGCTAATGTAGCACATATATGTACATTTTACTTACTGGAGAGTTGGTTCTGTTTAAGTCTTGGTTTACACCCAAATTAGATCTGGTTTAGTACTAATTTAGATGTGGTTTAGTCCCAGTTTTGTCCTTATTTAGTAATGTATTTTTCCTGAATTGATAACCGGGCCCATTTTATTTCTCGGTTTTACGGTCATTTTAGTTAATTAAAACGGTATTAATAACCTGTTTGTAGTTAGAATTTATATTGGTTTGCTTTCATTTCAAAGAAGAGTTTGAATTTTACAGAGAAATTTGAATCTAACTTCAATGTATGATCAGCGATGACATTTACTTCAGTTTATTCATTTTATCTATTTGTTTTTTGTCTTGTACAGATTTCTCAGCACATCCTCCCTGGACCTTGGGCAAGACTCCCCCTTTGTTCTGCGATGTCCTAACTGTTATCACCCTACCTCTCCCTCTGTCTCCTTCTACGGGACAGTCCCAATTTGCAATTTGACATGAGCAGCCTTCACCAGCATCATGGCAGCACAGGCTCGGAGCGCGATCTCCAGTCCGCCACCTCTTCCTCCTCGGTCAGCCTGCCCTCGGTCCGAAAAACCCCCAAGAAACGGCGATTTTCCCTGCAATCGATATTCGGGCGCCGCTGCAGACCCGACACTAAACATAGGGCAAAGATTCAACTTCAAGATGGTGTCCTGGGACCCGAAAGTGCCCCGACGGAGGCACTCCAAGACAAAACCTCCGCTCATTCTGCTCTGGGATTAGTTTCTACTACTTCTGTATCTGACTCTACATCCGACCTACTCGAATGTCCACTGTGTTTGTTGCGTCATTCCCGTGACCGTTTTCCGGACATTATGACTTGCCATCACCGTTCCTGTGCTGATTGTCTGCGTCAATACCTCCGAATTGAGATTTCAGAGTCCCGGGTTAATATAAGTTGCCCCGAATGCTCTGAAAGGTTCAATCCCCACGACATCCAGATCATTTTGGGAGATAGAGCGCTGATGGAGAAGTACGAGGAGTTCATGCTGCGGAGGTGGTTAGTGGCTGAGTCCGATTGTCGCTGGTGTCCCGCCCCAGACTGTGGGTAAGAGAGAGGTCCAATATACTAGTGGTCTAGTGTTCATGGAAAAATCATGAGGGATTTTAAATGCAATTTCTTCATACTGGGGAAAGTAATTTAGCATTCTTTTGATAACAAGACTGTGAATTGTGTTCCAATCTACAGCCAAACAAATAATTAAATATCAAACAATTATTGAACCAAGACTAACTAGATCTAAATTTATGATTCACTAAACCAGGACTCAACAAAAGGCACCATCAATATCTAAACTAAACAATGACACTATTAAATGTTGTTATTGCTACAAAATGTACAACATAGTGTGCAGCCTTTACCAGTAACATAAGTTCACATAATGAAAGAGGTACTTTATATTTCCGTTCAGTTCCCGACTATAAAAATGTGTGTGCCATAAAAGACATGGCAAACTAATCTAGATAACTAACATGACGCAAAACATGATCAGGAATAAAATGAGGTCCCACAATCCTACATTTTTACATTTTAAAGTTACCTTATGTGCTGAACATCAGTCTAATGACCACCAAGAGCAATTAAAGAACAATAAAGTGTTCATGAGGAGCGTGAGGCCACGAGCCACTGTACGCCTGCGTTTGGGAATGTAGGACATTTATGAAAGGGCCATTATTCAGAAAAAAACCGAGATCAGAAAGGGCTGCAGCAATGGGGCCATGGCGTATTCAGGGATAAGGCTATTATCAGTCACATTAACAGTATAAAAGCACATCACCTAATAGGCGCAGTCTTGTAAGCTGACCACTGTTTTTACTGTAATATATAGTATGTTTTGTGATGAACATTGGATTGGATGTACATTGAATTTGTAGTTAAAAGGCTTTATGAGTTACTGATTGCAGTAGTCTTCTGTGTAAGACAAAAAAAAACATAAATTGTGATCAAATCAAAGTGATGTGAAGTGATATTATATTTACCTGCCACCAACAGGAAGTCTAACTCAATACTATGGGCATACAGACAAAGCCAAGCCTGCTTGATTATGCTATAAGGCCATGGTTAACACTCACTGAACTACTAGACGACATGTTGGAGTGGTTGGAAAACATTATGAGCTATGGCCAGAGTGCAAACACGACCCGGGCCCCTAGGAACAAACTGTTGAATTTCTACATGCGCCAAACAAACCGAGGCCCTTAGCATCGCGCTGTCTACTATATTTAGACCAGCGCGTTCAGAATGACAGCTATGTCCAACCATTACTTGACAGACTTGTCTCAGTTTCTTTTTTTTTCTCGTCGAAACCATTGTGACGTTTTCAAAAGTCCCATGACAGGTTTGCCATCCTTTGGTTGGTCACATCTATAATAATCTAGTTTGTTGTATTTATTTATAGCTTGAGGTGTGTGAAAATTGAAAGGGCCAGAATCAGATACAGACCTTGCTGATTGTTTGAAGATTTTTTTGGCCCTTAAATACGCTAGAAAAAGAAGAAACCTCAAGTGCATCTCTGACGCAAAGATGAGTTCATTCAACTGTAATGGCAACGCTTTTGTTTGTTTATATAACTGCTGTTTAAATGTCAGCACTTGAATGTCAAAGATAGTTGGTACATTAAAAACCTAAAACCTTTATTGGCAGTGACAAACTCCAAAGGCATGTCTGAGAAGTTAGTGACCGATAACAGAATAATCTTCTTAACAACCACTTGAACTTTTGGTGAGTCTCTCTTGCCTGGCTGGTTGGCTGTGCTCATTGTGGACTCATCAATATGACATCAAGGCTTCTTTTGGATATATGTTTAAATATAAATAAATAAGTGAAATAGATCAAGTGCTGTTTCTAGATGCTAAAAAGGAATTGCTTTAAATTGCACCTTCACTAAACCAAGTGAGTTCTGCCTTTTCTATTTTTATTTTATGAAGTGTGTTTTGTGGCGCACATTGCCTGAGAAAAGCCCCACATTCTCAGACCATTTCCTGCTCGGTGGCCTCTGGTATCAGCTGATGTCTTTTAGATTAAACCCTAATTATCCTAATGTAACTCAGTTAGTCGTCAGCCACTGCTTCTGTATTAGCTGATCATCTTTGCTTTACTCATTTTACACAGTGGAATACACGCCTCTTTCTCACTAAAGGGCTCAAGTTAATTTTAGAAATCCTATGTCATTCATAACTCAAGGAAACTTAAACTTAACTTAAAGATTAATTAAATGAAGTTCTGATTCGTACCCAGCTTTTCGCCAGTAAATTAGCTTAATTTAATCTAGGTCTACTTAAATTAACCTTTACAAACTGAGTTCATGTAAAGAAATATTTATATTGCCAGTGATTTTATTTTACAAAATATATATACGTCTATAAGTACTTAAAAGCATACTTAAAAGGTTTCAAACAAATATATGAATATATTATTAGTATACCAGTTCTCATCATAAAGCTATCACAGATTGTGCAGCCCTAATTAAGCTTTGAGCTGTTCTAAAGTGACATCAGTGAAAAAATGGCTACACAATATATCCGGGTGTAAAAGAAGGAATATTAGGACTTAATTTTTAGCCGTGTTTAAATCTACTTTTACTCGAGCGTGCCTCATTTGGTCCCAGGATTGGTTGGGTTGTTCTACGTGCTAATTATATCGGCGAAAACAGCGTGTCGCCGATATTATGGAATCACGTCGGTGCGCGTCCGCGTCCGCGTCCGCAGATCCTAGCTGTGAACGCGATAACTCAAAAACGAATTGCC
>JAVQKC010080558.1:0-40184 GCA_036025475.1 Philypnodon macrostomus | reverse complement strand
AGCAAGACCATAATACAGTTTCAATGGAGAAATTAGCGTTAGCCACAAAATATTGCAAATGAAGATGGTTTTGACAAATGACAACCACTCTGCTACATGTAGGTGATGTCAGAGCCTGGATAGGAAACATTAGTGAATGTACCTCACATTGTATGTTTATTTGGGTCATTATATAATAGATCAATTATAATCATGGATAAAAATGCAATTCGCTCTCATCTTTGCCCTATTCTTAAGAAATACAATCTATTAAGGTTTGACAGCTTCAGTAACCTGTCCTTTCTGAAACTAATTCACAAATGCATTCACAATCTAGCACCTGAGCCATTACGTGTTTTTACTGAGCGACAGAATAGTAATAGAACCTCCAGAAGCTACACTAATCATGATTGTAAGGTACCTTTCTGTTGGACAAGCTTCGGTCAGACAGCCTTTTCCTTTAAGAGCTGTAAACTCTGGAACTCACTACCTTTGGACATTAAACTCACATGTGATATTAATATGTTTACCAACAAACTAAAGAAATGGATGAAGAGAAATCAGAACTGTTCTCATTTATATTTTATTGTTTGTACTCGATGTTAATTCTCTTTGTTTAATTTTGTTTTTATAGAATTTTGATGACTTATATGATATTTAAGTTTTATTAGGATTGACTACTTAGGGATGACTATCTGTATTATCCTCATTATAATTTAGCCTTTAGCCTTAAGCCCAACCAGGGACTGGAGTCGAAAATTAGCTTGAGCTATAAACTCTATAGTGGGAACATCAGCAGAACATCAGTTGCTCTCTTTGTACTGGAACTATGTCAATTTGCATTGTCCCTGTCAAATAAACTAGTAAATAAATACATTTAATGTACATATTAGTAACAGTGGATTTTTTAGGTTTTACTGGACACGTCCTCACAGAAATGTTGAAGACCACATTAGTTAGAGTATAGCTAGACTTATTCTATCCCTCACCACAAACACTAGTTTTCTGTAAAGTTAACTCACTTTTGCTCCAGTCGCCTCCATTCTGGAATTTTGAACATTCCATATGACCAACATTTTATATGGTCTATATGCACATGGTCATGCAGCCTTCTTCAGCATGGGAGGACTTATTATTATTATAATTTCTTTGCATGCCTTTTGTCACCAAGAGCTATTGCAAGTGAGAGATAAAAAGGTTACGGGAGACGGAGCTTCCTGCAGACTCTCATAAAAGACACCTGCTTGTCTCTTCCTTTTAACCTTCTCTCTGTTGAAGATGACAGCTTTTCTGGCCAGGTGGCACTCATCAGCACTTGCTTTTATGCAGTGGGAGCATCCAGTAAAGAGCCCCGGTTTTAGCATTTGCTATTTTCTCCTCTGATTTTTCCCACTCATGTTTTATTCAGACTTGGGATGCTTCAGATGAGAAAAGATCTCTGTGCAGCCAAGTATTAAAGATGGGAAGATTTCTGTATTCTTTTAGATGCTAGACTGAGCTGTCATAAGACAGTTGGAGACATCCCACATATATCATACTAATATCACCATAATTAAACGGGTTATTCCTCTTGCCATTGCATTTCCATGTTAACCATTAAAGCATTCGGTCAGTAACTAGATAAATGTTTGAAATTGTCACACTAAATAAAACACTGACAATATTCATAATAAAACATGATTAATGTAGATGTGGGGCCAACCACAAGAGCATCAAACCTGTGTCATGCCTGATTTTAAAGTTGTATGCATTACAAATATTTCGTTGGTGCACTGGTATCATTAGCACACTAGTACAAACACCTATGTGGTCCACACTTCACACTGTAGACGTGTGTAGTGCACTTTTTGTATTGCTCTGTGCAGTGCACATTATGTAATGCATATTATATTTACTGCACACTAAAAAGTGTGCACTACCCCGTGTGTAGTCAAGCTTCATGTTATGTGTTACACACTAGTGTACTCTTAGTAGTGCACATTGGACACTATAGTATGTTGTATAGAAAAATGACCTGCCTAAATTTGCCCCCCCTGATGACTGTTATTATGAACTCCAATAATGGCACATATGTGTGTACGTTAAAATGAGTAACAGTGTGCTCTCTAGTTACAGCACAGATAGTGCCACTTCTGGGGTTCGATAGTTATCCATGCTCTATAATGAGTAACATAAAAACACTACATCTTTAAAGCATGCTACAAATATATGCATCCTTCTGGAGACTGAGAAACATCAAGTAAACCTTGAAGGGGCAGGAGGGCTGCAGCAGAAGTGGTTGTGCTCAGCCATGCATCTGGAGTCTATCGATTGTACTTTGTTAAGACCAGCACTTACTTACACACATACTGTATTGTGGATTAAGTATTATCTGAACACAAATGCACATTTTAACAGCATTGCAATATATGATCTAAATAATGCTGCCTTCTCTAACTGCATTGCAGCACTGTCCTGTATGCATGGGGACCACTGGTGTTCACATGCACTGTCCTGTTTGCATGCGGACCACTGGTGTTCACATGCACTGTCCAGCTGTGATTAGTATTCCATATGTTACAGCAGACCTGAAGAGACCCCAGCATGCTCATCTGTATGTGTGGCACTGTACCACTGACACAGCTCAAGACAATGACTGACTAGGGCTATTATAAATAAAACAAACCAAGAATCCATAATTATAAAAGTGATATATTTGATACGCTTGACAATAGGAACAATTAGACAACAAGTGTTATATTAATTGAATGCACAGAGCTGTTAAATCCCAGTATATGCCGTTTTCAATCTCACTGCCACATTTGGGAGCACTTTCTTGTCGAGTATGGCAATTTGTCTGCAGACTGTAAACACATGCCGCTGCACTTGAATGATGAGTAAATAGAAGAAGTCTCAGGGTAAAAAACGAATGCTGTGTCAGCATACAAAAGCAAACAGGCACTTGGAATACTGAATGTTGCTAACTAGTTTTATGGAGAAATACCAAACAGATGCAATACTCTTAGGTAAATATATAATTTACCTAAGAGTATTGCATCGGTATTTCTCGTACAGATTATTCTTAATCTTGCAGCTGCTAAACCAGAGTGTGTGTCAGTAATGTGGTGAAGGAAGTCAAGCCCACACCTATATTGTAATATTATTTAGACCATTAACTCAAGTTGAAAGCTGCACATTAACCAATTGATTTTTTTTATCATGCAAGGGTCGTTAGTGCTCCTGCCTCCCAGCATATAATCTCTATGGGTGGAGTCTGCACGTTCTCTCCATGTTACTGTGGGTTATGTCCAGGTACCAACTCCCAATGTCCAAAAACATGCAATGTCAGGAGAATTGGTAATCTATGAATGTAAGAGTGAATGATTGTCTGTCAGTGTGTGTCTTTGTGTCAGCACAGCGACTAACCACTGTCAATGCTATGCCCCACGTGAGGCCCATAGTTGCTTGGATAGGCTTCAGTAACTAGTGACGGCAGAATAAGACAATAAGACAATCAATTATCTGTGCTGTTTGTTGTCTAAGATTTGTCTCTTGCAAAAGCCAAGCTTGCGCAAGTGGTCGGATCTCTTGGTATGTCAGGCCAGACTTATCCCATTTTCAACATCACAGAATTAACACCAGACTTGACTGCAAACTTTTATCAGACAAAAAGCATCAAAACAATTCATCTTGCCAAATAAATCTATTGAGGCATCAAGTCACTGGTAATATTTTGTTTTCTGATTGTGCCAGATAGACAATTTTCGGTCTTCGTAAGCAGTTAATTTTTAAGCGACTGTCAATGAATTTTCACTACAGCCACATTGCTTTAAGAAATATGATATCACAGTATAATATTATCCCTGGTCTGAACTACTCCTGACCTCTGAAGTGACGCTCTGAACAACAAAGGGAGCACATTTATCTTGTCTTGATCCAAAATGTAATTGTTTAGTTTTTCTTATAAAGCACCTGGACACACACAAAGTCAGAAGCACCTAGTTTTTTTGTTGGTTTCCTTGGCGATAAGCAAGCTAAATTCTGCTACGCTTCTTTAGGTGGAAGTGAGTCAACAATCGCTCTTGTAGAAATCGCCCCCGTGCCATTCGAGCGCTTTGTGTGTGTGGTCCTGTGGAGAAGAGGAATGATAAAATGGAGCCAAAAATCAAAATGTCCTACAATAACATGTAAAGTATAAGGCCATTGTTCAGCCCCACAAAAACAATGAAAACTGGGCTTCAAAAGATGTAAGTACGGTCTCTGTCCTCTTTACCTATAGAGCCAAACAGGCCAGTGTCCAGAAGCAGCAGCAAAATCAGATCATTATTCCTCCCTGTCTCTCAACACTATAATAACCAAATAATCTCCATGAGCATATGGTATAATATAGGCTATAATAATAAACTAACAGTATACGGTAAGGTACCATAATGGGTCCCGCTTCTGGACAGGTTTGGCTCCACAGAACCATCCCTTTAAGGAGGCTTTGATCAGGGGCCATTCATGAAACCGTCAAAGAAAGCATTTACAGCATGCATTTCTCACTCACACTTCCGCAAACAAGACTTTTAAATAATAAAAATAACTGGCTTTACTGTAGGATAAATAAAACTAATTACAATTGAGAAAAGCAAATGTGATTATAGTGTAGTAGCCTATTGAAGCAATGCGTGGGACTATACAGTGATGTCATCGCTGCTGGAGAAATGACCAGGACACGTGAATTATGGAAGTACAGTAAGTGCAATAATGAAGCAGTGTACGGTCCACAATGTGCACCTGAACCTTGATACAGCCGAACACAGTCAGCAAAATGCCGGGTCACCATGGTAACAGAGGATGCAACCTGCTCTCCAAAAGGAGACTGAAGATTATTCATACTCATCATCACCACTCACATCACTGACACATCTTTTGAGCACCAAGCCGGATGTCCCATGCGCCTTTAATGAACCACAATAGCGCCAAAAACCTTAGACTAGGCAACTACAGGGCGCGTTCAGGCGTTTCTTCTTATGTAATAGCAAACGGTTGGCTATAGAGAAATACAACCGCTGACCAAATCCAAATGCACACACGCGCATCAGATGAAATGTCACAGTTTTGAAGTGTCCGAGTGTAGACGCGTCGACAGCGGCAAACACAATCTGAACAAAGTTGCATAAAATAAATGTTCATTGACCATATTTAGCAGGACACAAAGGTAACTAGCCTACAATGACCAGAAATATGCGGGAAATGGGTGTCTATGTGACCACAGTGTGCACCCATACTGACATGTGGCATGATGGGCAGGGTGAGCGTGCGCCTACCTGGACGCAGGTTAAACGACAGTCGAGCTTCAACCAGATACGGGGTGTCGCTTTTGGAGCGCAGTCTCCTGATCGGGCGGCGGTCTGTGCTGCTGTCTGGAGTGGTCGCCATCAATTTGAACCAGTGTCTTGTGGTGACTGCTGGCTGGCCGTCCGGCTGCCTGACTGGCTGGCACACGCAGATGCACCACGGCCACTCGCTCACTCGCGGAGGTCTGCTGATGGAGTCTAGGGTGGAGGAGGAGGGGGTGTTTACACACACCGGGAGAGGAGGGAGAGGCGGAGGCAGCTGCTGCTCCAACTTGGCTTAGAGTGTGAATGAAAAATATAAGTAATGTGGCATTGTAAACAGGCTACACCCTCTAGGCTATACTTATATAGAGACGCAGTCTATAGGTAATACACGCGCTAACTTTCTGCCGTATTAAGACTATTAGACTATTACTAAATGAATGAAGAAGTCACATGGGAATGATAGAACAACAGAAGGATGAAGAGAGACGAGGATCAGGGGTGTGTAGCCTACAGCCTGTATGAACACATGAATTCAATATGTCTTGGGTCCTGAAAAATACATTTTATTTAGCCTTTGCAACCAATTTTTTAATTAACAAGTAGGCTGTTTACTTTTATGTTATGCTACTATGCCCTCCTAGTGAAGGTACTGGCTATAGAGGAGAAAATCCACTGAATGAATGCAGACAGAGGGAAAGAAAGTCTGACTCACCGTGGGTGCGATGCCCGTATCTTGCCGCTAGATGTCAGTCATTTACAATATATTTTTTTCCGTTTGAGTTTTTAAAGGCGTTTTACGACAATGCGAGGTGTTTACGACCTCTGTGATAAGTGAAGTTGCAGAGGTAAACAACCCGTCGCTCAGCGTGAGGCGTTTCATCCAAAGCTACATTATTAAAGTATAAGTAAGTACATGCAGAATAAGCAGAAACAATTGCGTCGCACTCGTGCACGGGACACGGCGCAGGCTACTGTGAACATAACTCTTTTGTTGTTTGTTCAGTTTAGCGCCGCTTCTGTGACTGCATGGGGGCGCGTTTCGAAATGGCCAGAGTTTGTAGGCAATGTAAAAATACGTATTAATACAATGTTATGTACCGTATCGTTCCAGATACCTTAAAAATATCCGAAGTAACTGTCAAACAGCCAGCGGTGACTTTGTAGCCTTGTGCAAACAGCATACTGACCTAATAATTGATCTAAAAGCCAAATGCATGGGCTAACGTGTAGGCCTGTCTAGCCTTTTGACAGTTGTCAAGTTGTTGCTTGCTCTGCTTTGTGCTGTTCAAGGTTTGGGTGCGCCCATGTGTGTTATTTTTGACTGTCTACTTCCTTGCATGTCGATTGCTAAATCATTTAGGGCGTAACCATGGTCATGTGTAATACTGCTGACTATAACGGGCTTGTTAGGTCGACCATAGAAGTTTCTGAATGTTTTTGTTATTAAATGACATTCCAATACTAAAAAATACAGTTTATGAACTGGTATGTATGAAAAATCAAACTAATAGCTTTATTCTTCACATTTTGAGTATGTCTGCCTAACATATCTTAACAGACAGTGTTAACCTTTGTCAATAGACTCAACACGATACAACAAAGTCAATAAATCATAAAAGGTTAGGCTATAGGATTTATTAAAACACTTTGAATGTCCTAAATCTCAAATTGTATAGTTATTGCACTATTTGGTGCCTTGATCTTCAACCAGTGTGCCGGAGAACTGCAATATGGTGACAGGCATTCTAAATACTGTATTATAAAAACAGTACGGATGGTGTGCCTGGATGTGACTAAATAGTGCCTCGGCTCAAAAAGTGTTGAGAAACACTGACCTAGTGTAATGCTTGTCTGTGACTGGACATTTACTATACTTTTAAATGTAAATGTTCAGTCACAGACAAGCATTACACTAGGTCAGTGTACAATGATAGCAGCAATACATTTGTAGAAATGTTCTATTTTTTAGTGCGTGTGCAATCATTAAAATAGATAAAACAATGATTGATGAATGTGGCTGGTTGATTTAATGTTAATGCACAGGTCAAACTGTAGTGTTATTATTTGTTTTTGTTTAGCAAAAAAAGCAACAATGCTTCTCCAGAGACGTGCCTTATTTGCACTGGGCCATCGCATGTGCTCTACTCAAGCAACAACAGGGCCTTTGACAGAGCCAGCAAGTCCCAGCTCAGGTAACACCTCAAAGTTCTCACCAACATACAGACTTTAAAAGTGCTGTTGAACACCTACTGCTTATTAAGTTACAATCTTTCTTCCACAATCTTTTTTAGATATGACTGAATTTCATAAGGCCTTTTCCAAAGCCAGGCACATAGCCATTGTCACTGGAGCAGGTATTGCAGCAGCGAGTGGTCTGCCAACGTTTAGGGGAAGCCATGAGTCTTGGAGGAAGTGGAAATCTCAGGTCATTTGCAAACACTCACAGACGGCCTGTTATTTGGGCCATGTTTTCACATTCACATGTGTGTTTTACAGATTTGTGAACGTGTGGTGGGTGTAGTGTGTTTTTTGTTTATCTAACACATGTTTGCAGCACAACAGATTCATCTCAGAGCAAAGAATGTAGGTTGTCTGTTGTGCGATGAATGAATGAATGGATGGATCATTCATGTCTACTCACTGGTCACTTTGTTAGGTAGACATTGAACCTAATGAAGTTGCATGTTATTCTGCTGCTGTAGACCACCTGCTTCATGTTTGTCTTTATGCCCTCAGAGATGGTCTTCTGCAGATCTTGATGTAACACATTGTTAATGTTGCTCCTAATTTTCTGACTTCTGGCAGCAACATACAGTAGCCTTGTTGCCCACAAGTCTGTATGCCTGTAAATTTGAGACACCGTCATCTTTCTTCCACATTATTAAGCATAATTTGAACTTAATGAGCTGGTTTGCCTTGAACATACTGTATGACAACATTTCTTGGCTTAATGCAATGTTTAAAAGCTGATATCTATTTGAGCTCCCCAGCTAGTATGAAGACCTATTTCTAATAAAGTGGCCAGTGAGTGTATGCAGCCCAGTTGATTGTTTAACATTATGCACAGTGAAACATTCTGTGTCTTTTTACAGGGGTACATACAGTATCATCATTTATTTGTTTCCTGCAGGACTTAGCTACTCCAGAGGCCTTCTCTCGCTACCCATCTCGTGTCTGGGAGTTCTACCATTACAGACGGGAGCTGGTTATAAGCAAGAAGCCCACAGCTGCTCACTACGCTATAGCTGAGTGTGAAGCTCGTCTGAGAACACAAGGGCGTGAGGTGGTCGTCATCACTCAGTGCATAGATGATCTGCACCTGGAGGCCGGGTCCAAACGTGTGCTCAAGATTCACGGTGAGAGAAATCAAAAACTAATCTTTGCCTGTACAGTAGCCCCCTTTATTTCTAAATGTGGTGTTTTGCGTCACATTCTCATTAACTCTTAACAGCCCAGTTTATTTTGAATGTTTTTGTTTTTTTTCTGCTGGTTCTGTTTCTGTGCTGATCCTTATTAGTGCTATGTCAGGTGTTGGAAGATCTAGATTTCATGCAGGGATGCAGAGAGGGCAAATTCACCCAGTACTCGGACTAGGACATCACATTCTAATCTCTAACTCTGTATAAATGTAGAGATAAACATGATCTATTTAAAAAATAAAAATAAAAATATATATATTATTTTTTTACTTTAGCTCTCCACTCTGTGCTTAGCTGCATCAATTACCCAACATGGTTACTGGAATCTCTGACCAAACCCTCACGGTTTAACCAGAAACTCAGTGATTCATACTGCCAGTAATTTCAGTGGTTTTAAAAAAATAAAACAGCATGTTGAAGGATATTGGTTTTAAAATGATTCATCCGGTATAATACACAAATAAAAATAATTCAAATATAATTACAATGCATTAGTTTAACATCTGACCTAACTGTGTCAAAGAGCACAAACCAAACTCATGAACCCATTCTGTGGTGATTAAGATGTTTTCTGTCATTCTTGAATATGGGAAGGCCTAAATCAAAACATCTGTGCTTTCTGTTTGTTTCTTCAGGCAATCTGATGGAGACTCGCTGTGTGAGCTGTGGTCATGTGAGCACAAACAAGCACAGCCCCATATGTGCGGCGCTACAGGGCACAGGGTAAGATAAACAGTGTACACAAAGTGATAAACACACTTGGTTTATTACCTTTGACTCTTGTGTGGGAGATGACGGCTCATTTTGTTTGTATTGCACAGTTCACCGGACAAAGATGCAGCTGATGCCCAGATTCCAGTGGATAAATTACCCAGGTGGGATTACCCTATGCTGATTAGTTATAGTAGCTTATAGTGATTTCCTTAAACAAATGACAAGATTTGGCCTTCCACTTGGGGGCAGTGGTGAGCTTTAGTGGTAATCTTGCTTAAGGTTGGTTTCAAAAGTTTTCAGAGTAAATGTATTACACTTTGGAAATGAACTCAACCCAAACAACAGGATCTGTTTTTAGTGTCTTATGCAATACTGAGGCCTTAAAACTACATTAAACCAAGCCTTTTTTGTAAAAACATAAAGCTTCATTAAGCAGGTTTGAACATTTTTGTTTGCTTGTTAAGGTGTGAGAAAAATGACTGCCATGGTCTGCTTCGGCCCAACGTGGTGTTTTTTGGAGAGACTCTTGATTCGCACATCTTGACCAAAGTGGAGAAAGAATTGGAAGAGTGTGATCTTTGTCTAGTGGTGAGTTTCCATGATTTGTGTGTTTAGATTTATTTTCTTACTTAACTCGGTAGCTAACATTTGTTTACATTTAGGTGGGCACATCTTCTATTGTTTACCCGGCAGCCATGTTTGGACCCCGGGTTGCTTCAAGAGGCATTCCTGTGGCAGAGTTCAACTTGCACATCAGTCCCAAAACAGAGTATTTCATGTGAGTCAAATAGATTAGGGTCTATGGTTGCACGTTGAAAGTGATCATTTATGTAGAACTAATAATAATTGTGTGCCTATTCAACACTCTCTCACCCCTTTTTTACAGGTACCATTTTGCAGGACCTTGTGAAACCACACTGCCTCCAGCTTTGGCAGCACATGAGTCAGAGCACTGACCTCTACATGGTGACCAGTCTGAATTACAGCCTGATGCAACATAATGCTATGGCACTTTATTCCAAATACCTGCCTTCAAATTACCTTGGCTGTTGACGCTTGAAATAGAAAATCGCAATACCTGGTGGGCTCACAACTGGAAATAGTATATCGGGGATGGTTTTCTTATCCACTGCTGGGATTTAAGCAAGTATGTTTAATGGTTAAAGGGATTGCGCTGTACACATATGCAGTTTATGCAGTTATTATCATATTTCTGGTTGTATTTTGAGTCACTGAAAAACAAAATTCTTGTAGAAAACTGGACCATATATTTTTTACCAGGGCCCTGACAATCGTGTGCCTTCCAACCAAACTGTTTACAGCGACATGACCAAATGCTGGCTTCATACCTCAAATAGAAATGTTACATTCTACAGAGTTTGCTACTGACCAAGGACATTATTGTGAAGGATAAGGCTCCTGAGTTGGTCCTTGGTTTCACATGTTCCCCTCTTTGATAGTTTCATGTTTTTTTTTATATATCAACACACATTTCTGTGTGATACTACCTAATGCAGTCAATATATGCAATGCAAAATAATGTATTTTAATATGGAAACGGGGCACAATATCTTGAAATACAGTCATGTCAATTCTATATAAATAAAACACTAAACAAGCAATTGCTTTGTCAAAATTGTATTTGTAATGTGAGTTGTGCCAGAATATAACCAATATCCAAACTTAAACTCTGAATCAAACAACGACCTTTCTCTTATAAAAGCAAAGGACGAGCTTGTATTCTCTTGGCCACATCTCATGGCACACATCAGCAAGGAGACGAACTACTTCAAGGCTGTCTGAAAGCTGTAAACAGTTGAGCACAGGAAGAATAACTTTGTAGTGAGAGACTTGTTTGTTCTCTGATGCCCAGCTCGTGTCATACAGGGACAGTACTGCATTCATTTTGAGCATGGTGAATGAAAGGGCATTGCACTGGCCACTTTATTAGACACACAACTGTAGCAAATCAGCCAATCACACTAGAGCAAATCACAGCATGTACAAATATGTTCAAGACAATTTTTCCTGACATTTTCTTTGGTAAGTTTAAGGTAATACTGTATATCCAGTGAGTGGCAGTCCTGTGGGTCGCTGTTACTGAAGGGTCAGGGAGAAAAGAGGCCTGTTGCTAGAAGCTGGTTTAAGCTCAAATTTAGTTTGTGAAAACCCTGAGTTTTCTGTCTCTAGAAAGAGGTTTGGTCTAGAACAGCACATTGTCATGGTAACTAACTCTACACAGTTACACAGGTCCAGAGCAGGGGAAGTTCTGGTTTAGAGACTGAAAAACCAGAGCTGACCAATCAGCTGTGAGCAAAGTGACCGTGACAAATGAACCCTACTTTAGTTTTTAGTTTTACATTGATTTATTCTTTTTAAATAAGTGAAAGCTCTTTATAAAATGTTGAAGAACACGGTGGATATTAATTAGCATACTTTAAAAATGGCATTTAATTATGTCATTAATATATCATTTTTAATCACGTTCATTGTTATGAACTATTTTGTATGATTTTATTAATAGGTAGAATTAATCATCAAATTATCAAAACAATTTATTTAATTAAACCCTGTAAAATAATGATTGTCATTCATCATTGTGAGCCTATAAAATTCATTGTCCTCTCTTCTCTTCTTCGCCACAGTCAGGTTTGAGTAAGTCAACATTAACTCAAATAACCACTTATAACCAAGGCCTATAGACAACATATCTGTCCAACCTTAAAGCTGATGGTCCACTTATCAGGGCCTGCCTAATGAAGTGGTCAGTGAGTGTCTCTTGTAGTTACTGCTTGGTGCCCAGCAGTTATACAATAAATTAATTTCAATGTCTGGTGAATGGAAGGGCACTGCAAGCACGCTATAAACATTACTACGTGACATATTCAACATACTGGTCCCTATCAAATAAACACTAAACCCAGCTCTTCACTCGTGTTTACCTTCTTCACCACGGGCTGGACAAATATGGTGATGGCAGCAGTGGAAATGAAAGAGCCTTAGAGCCAGGAGCTAATACAAATTATCCATGGAAGGTTATGTTCAATGGACAGTGTTATGATAATGTAATGAGACTCATAAAGAAGCTATTGGGGGAATTAGTGCCAGGACAAGCACATTAGAGAAGGAGTGAGAGAAAAGGCACCATATTCATTCAGTTATTTCAACATACAGCGATCCACAGTTATATGTACATGTTTTTTTTTTTACTTTTTTGACTTGATAGGACAGAAGATCAACAGGAAATCTGGGAGAGTCAGCAAACTGTCCAGAGCCGGGTTCGAACTCACAATGCCAGGGCAAGCACATACAGTATTCAGTCAATTTTTGTGGATTTTTAATATCAAAATGCTGTTTTTTTTTTACATTTGCCAGTAGTATTAGTAGTTACTCCACACACAAACCATGGTGGTAAAACAACTGTAGCCACAATTACATTCAAGCATTCGAGATATTCAAACATAAGTTGGATAAAGTGTCTTGCCCAAGGACACAACGGTGCAGGAATTGAACCACCGACTTTAGTAATTGTAGTAACTGTTACGTGTTGAATGTGTTGTTTTCATTCATGTTATTTAAAAGCAAACTTTAAAAGTGGGTTACCATCAATATTTCAGTTCAAGCACTCCAGTTGGCTAAAGCTAATGACGGCTAGGAACATCAGTCATTTGCAGTTCTCAGGAAATGTCCCTCATTACCACTCATTGCCTCTCAGTTTTTATGTCAATTAACATCCAACTCAGATCCTTCTATCTAGATCCACTTAAACAGGATCATGATTAGATTCTCTTGTTTCCTTCTTCTATTATGGCTCCTTCCCTCCAAAGACTAGGTAAGGCCCATTTGTCATCAGGAGGAAAGTACATAGTGAGGCACTTAAGAGAAATCTCCGCCCGGCCGATACAGTCATCTCAGACCATATTTTGACAAGACTGCTGTCGGAGAGAGTGCAGACAATTGTACTCCCGAGCCTCACTGGTGAATGTATGAAGGAGTAAAAGATGAAATAGTGGTAGAAGTGGTAAGGGTCCCCGTCTGACCCAAAAAGACTTGAGGTTAATAGACTGTGGTGGTCGGGTCGTCTGTGGTGGCAGCTTTGCAGATATCGTTTTCACAGTGTGACTGTAGTGGTGTTAATGCCAACACACAGGCATGTATCGCACCATAGTTGAAATGTGTTTTCCTGTGGCTTGTTCAATAATTGATTGTGCTGTATTTGGTTAAATTGAAAATACTTCCTTCAAAAGAAAGAGTAGCCTATTGATGATGATTTTATGAAATACCTAGCTTTCGATGAGCAGCTTTTTCAATGGCAACATCGAGAAGACCTTTGAGGAGCTAAAATGGCAAAAGAATTGTGACTGAACTTCCGAGTCCTGTTTATCTTTCATGTGGTCAATTTAGAGATTACTTTTTGTGTGTATTTTTGTGACTTTTAGACTAAATGTCTTATTCTCTGAAGGATTCTCTTTAGTTCTAAGAACAGAGGATGTTGTTTTTCACAGTCTGTTTCTGTAAGGCCATTTGAGACAACTGCAGTTGCAATATTGGGCTATATGTTTTTTTTGTACAGTGTTTTATCTTTATAATGCAGTATTCATTTGAAGTATTTTCAGTATCACGTACAATCACAGGAACCTTGATACATTTCAGCGTCTGACCAGTGGGAAGCTTTTGCTGACCTTTTAACATAATTGAACATCATTTAAATTCAACAAATTCAAATGGTGAAAACTCAATGTGTTTTTACACCACAATGGAAAGACGTGCTTACCTTCGGTGTAAACAATCATACTGACAGCTAGCTCGTTAGCACTCTAGCTAACTGCAGCAGCACATGGGGCCTGCTAATCTTCTCCCACTCTCTTCCCATAACCTTTCCATGAACTTTGTGCTCCACAGACATAGCTGTGAAAACAAAGGGTTACAGTTAATCCCCAGGGGTTGTCATGAGAACCATGAATATTCAGACAGTGGTGACTAACAACAAACCCTCACGCGTTCGAGGTTTAGCCTGATCCTTTTCTTAAGATGGCTATTCTGCACGATTGCTGTTTGATAAAAGATGTGATGGGGTTCAGATTGGAGGTCTAATTAAGATCAAGGCCAGGGCTTCTATCTCTATCGATCACTGGCTACACCATAGTTTCTATAAGAATGACACGTGTATATAAAAAAAAAAACAGGCTCGGCACTCTCTCTCCCTCTCTTCATTGTGTTTGTGTTTTTGAAATTCAATATCCTATTTAACATCAGGCCTGTTGACGGTGTTGTTGAGTCTCACGGGCCTGCAATCACTGTTTTGGAACACTAAACCTCCAATGACCCCATTTGACCTGCTCAATATTCTGCATGCTTCTCCCTGTAGGCTACATGTATGCCATGTTGTGTACTGTCAACCAGGGGCATTGTTAGGCCTGTTATAGAGAGGCTCCAGGCACCCAAGGCCCCCTAAACCAGGGTTAAACTAGACACACACTCAGGAATAAACTTAATTGGGACTAAAGCAGACATAAGGTCTAAACTGTACAATGTAAATTGACATGTAGCCCCTGTAGATGTTTCTGTTCCTCAGGTCTAAGCCAGCCATCCCTGCTGTCAACACCGGCCTCTACGTTAAGCTGCTCACATTCTAGGCATGTGACGCCCCCTGGACATAGTGGGCGGGGCCAAGTGGGCGTAAATACACAATACGCAGAAACACACACTGACACATTGGCTCTCCCAGATTACGCCAGCTATCACGGGAGCTAAGAGGATTTCACATTGAGACGGTGTCGCACCTGAATCTCGCGCACCTGATTGCTATTGATCCATGCTTAGCTCATGCAGGCCGACTTCTTCTGTGATTTAGGTGCCTTCATAAACAAGCCTGCGACCTTGCTTCTTCATTTTTCAGCGTATTTCACGTTCTACTTGGCACTCAACTGGACCCTTTCAATTGAGGTCTGAAAAACTAAAATAGCACAGCGCTTAGATGGCCCAGCTCGCTCACAAGATTGGGAGTTGTTGGGCAAACAGAAAGCAAAGAATAATCTAAAGCTTGTTAACAGTGACTAAGAAAAGTGAAATCCTTAGTATTCTTTCTGAATTCTTAGAAGAGGCCACCACTAGTACATCCCACCCCATTCAGAAAACAAATCCACACATCATTCACTCCACACCCACACGTGGTGGTGGTAGACTACCACTGTAGCCACAGCTGCTCCTGAGAAGACTGATGAAACTGTGGGAGCTGTGCAGCACCTACAGCCTTTTTTCACTTTATTCACTTAAGTCAATGGTGGGCAGCTTCTTTAATGACACAATAGTGAGTGGGCATTGACCAACCAACCTTCAGGTTCCACAAAAGCCACATCCATCTAGATACAGTAGCCTATAAAGCCCATAAAAATGAATGTCAGACTAAATTGCTCAGTGTATCCTACTTCGGGACCAGTGGGGAGATGCTTCAGCTCATCAAAATCTCCAAAAAGTGAAATGTGAAGAAAAAGGAGACAACTGCACTGTTGTTGCTGTTCCTAATGAAAATGACAATTTACATATAACATGCTTCCTCCAGTTGAGTAAACCACAGGTTTAACGTCCAGGCATGTATGACATGGTGATAAGCAAAAGGTTGCAATCAGACAGCTGTCATGTGGTTCACAAAACAGATGATATCATGTTTGTTGCGTGGTTGGAATAGATACAGTGTGTACATTTGATAACAATGTAATCATATCAGTTTTACATTGTGTAGTGATACAACCCACATACAGCAAACTGTTCTCCTCATGCAAAAAGAACAATACATCATTGTTATTGCAATACCATATTAAAAACCAAAGAAAACTACCTGTCCAAATCTAGAAATATTGTATGAATTGCAAGATAATCAAAAGTGCATATACTAATTCCAGCTGCAGATCAGTAAAATAAGCAACTATTACATTGGGCGTGGATTATATGAAGATAAGGGCTTTGTGGCTTGTTTTTACCCTTGAACAAGAAAGTACTAAATCTTAAGTAAGAATATGCCAGAACCATATGCCTAGTTTAGTGTTTTGACTCTGTATCCCATATGTGAGCTTATTAGACATTATTCACAGTTATTGAGTTTACTGTGTAAAGTTAACTTTCATGCAGCTGTAGCAAATACTCATTCATTCATCTTCAACCACTTATCTGGGGTCGAGTCACAGAGGCAACAGTCTAAGCAGAGATGCCCCAATTTCCCTCTCCCCAGACACTTCTGCCAGCTCCTCAAGAGGAATACAGATGTGTTTCCAGGCCAGCCGAGAGACTTAGTCCCTCCAGCGTGTCCTAGGTCTTCCCCGGGGCCTACTCCCGGCAGGACGTGCCTGAAACACCTCCCCAGGGAGGCGTCCAGGGTGCATCTGAAACAGATGCCCGAGAGATGCTCAAGTAAGGTTAACTTGTCAAATCTTACAGTGTGGTTTCAAACATAATATTATAAAATGAGACTCAATGTTTAGAGCACAAACCTTCATTGAATGTAAGCAACATTTGATGCTAGTGACCATGTGTTATGTTTTGTTAGTTTGTATCTGTTTGCTAGCGACATAACTCAAAAGTGATTTTTTTTTTGTATTTGTATAACATTTTCCAAGAATGATCTATCCACTATCCATCTACTCTTTTTTTCTTGTGGAGAAGATACTAAATACATCCTCAAAGTGTCAGGAAAAAGGATAGATTCAGTGTTTTTCTTTACCTTAACAAGGCTGTGTGGTCCAGTGATAGATGAGTTACCCCTGAACTAGAAGATCCAATTTAGGTCTGGGCATTATATTTAAAATGTTCAAAGAGAAATCGAACAGAACTAAAAGAAAATGTAAACATCGCCACCACCGGGCTCGTCACCACCGGGCTCGTCACCACCGGGCTCCTCACCACCGGGCTCCTCACCACCGGGCTCGTCACCACCGGCTCCTCACCACCGGGCTCATGTGGAGAAGCTATCAAGGAACAACATTAGTATACTACATTGTATTGAGGTGGCGCTGAAGAATTTTCACATTAGCCTGTTCTATGATGTAAAGCCGTCTCTGGGTCAGGGGAGGGACTAAAATAAAACATGCCTACTATTGGTCAGAGTGGCAACCCACAATATCTGATCTAGTGTTGGTGTAGAGGCCAGGGGAGGGACTAAAATAAAGCATGCCTACTATTGGTCAGAGTGGCAACCCACAAAATCTGATCTAGTGTTGGTGTAGAGGCCAGGGGAGGGACTAAAGCAAAATAATATTTTTTTCATTTTTCTTAATTTAAATTTAAAATATTTAAATTTGCAATTTAAAAAATATGCATCAATATTTTCTTTAATGGGAGCTTTCTCCTTGCTGAAAAGCTGGTGTATTTCCCCCCTGCTGACCACACCCATCTCACTATAGTCAATGCAAAAAACAGAAAGTAGTTGCAAGATAAGGTTCTGCATAGGCCTACAGAATTACTCAAACATGTATGAATCGAACAACCCCAAATATATTCTTTATACTGATACTGAAACTAAAGCTGTATAATAGGGCCCATTCAGTGACCTGGCTTGTGTGTTTATAAGCTTCAAGTAGTGAATTATCAGGCAGAACTGTTACAAACACATTGAAGTCATCCATTAAATTCATTTGAGTAACAGGAGATGACATATTAATAAGCCCCTTGGGATCTGCTGGTAATTTCCCCAACTCCTTATTAATCATTTGGATGAAATTAAAATGTATTTGTGTGTAAAGCAAGGACACAACAGCATAACAACAGAAACACAATCTTCACTGATAATTAAATCTCTCGAGAGCTCCGTTTTCATGGACCATCCGCTCAGTCTGAATGCCAGTTGAGTTATTAGACAATACTGCCATCTACTGGTAAACACAGACTCATATTTAATAAAGATTGCACACAAGGCAGTAAGTGGTCGTTTGTGTTCCATGTGTGGGTTTAAAATGATATTGCAAGTAGAAGTAAACGGTAGTTGCCCAAATGAGTATGTGCTCGAACTTTAGTATTCATGGATTCAAACAAAAATATATAAACATACAAATTCCAGTATTTCCAAACAATAAACAAAACCAAAAATATTAGATCTTTACAAAATATGAAACAGATCATCAAATATTCTCACTTCAAACCATAACCCTTTTCACATCAAATCCCAGGTAAGGTAACTGAGTAGCCAAAAACACAGTGAAAAATGGTTAAAATAAATAAATACTCAAATACAAGTGAAAATATTGGTCCATTAGAACTATGCAACTCATTACCACCCACCTCTCGCAGTATGTAGTTCATAACATTTGCACTGTTTAATCAAGCAGATAATTAGCAATAACATTCAAGGCTGTCCACAGTGTGTGTGTGTGTGTGTGTTTAGGGGAAGGGAATTCTGTGTAAATATTTATGCTCAACAAACCAATCGATGGCCATTAAAAAGGTCAAGGGCAGATGATGATGATGAATGTTGGCTGTATGTATTGATAAAGTTTGACCAGAGGAATGAATTATAAATGCACACACACAAAATCAGAGACAGCCGACCTAATGATAAGGATTAATTCATTGATCACGCTTAATCTGTCATAATTAATTCCTATAGGAACAAGTGTGTGATGAGAGCAAGCCTCCATTAAACAGATTTAAATTATTCAACATGACGAATAGGCTGGAGCGGAGATAAATGATCGCGGGGAGACTGGTACCAGCAGCTAATTACAGTCTTTTCTTGGAAACGGGCTCAGGTTCATTTACAATAATTGCCATATGGATGTACCGTACTATAAATGTGTAATTGTGGGTTAAGGGTTAACATAACAGTTCGACAAAGGACCAGGACATTGTGAATAAAATCACATAGGGTCAAGTGAATGAGAAAGTTCCATTTTCATCAAAGCCTCCAACATGGTGATTTGTGGTGGTTTGAAGAAATTTACTGTTAGGATATATGTTGCAGTCAAGACACATTTGGTATCTTTTCTAGTTCAACATCTAGATTTACTTTCTCAAAGACTGCCTTAGACTAGAGCTCAGTTCATCTTTACTTATATGATCAATTGTCAATTTGTAAAGTCGGAGGTCAGGACACACAGAGGGTTTCTGCAGACCTTGTTCCATCAACTGCAACCATTAAGAAAAATATCAAGGCAATGAAGAGTGTTATAAAGCTCTATAATGGCTCTATATTTCCTCTTGATAAAGGGTTTAAAAACATATTCAATTTAAAACAACGTCCACGGCTTTGTCACCAAACATTAGTCTGATTAGTATTATTACCCAGTGAGCAAAAAAAATGGAGCCAGCCAAACGTATGTCTGTTTTTTATTGATCCATTTACATTTTCAGGGAAAACATTGTATAATTTTATGCTTCATGCGTCACACGAGTTGTATTTTATTTAGAAGAAGGTCTCTCTACACAGCGGACACGTGGACTTGTTGCTGGATGTGAACCATTTGTACTGTAGGACGAGAAACAGAATCATCAGTTCAACATAAACGTCCTGTGTGCCATTGTAGCTATATGTGCTTGTCATTATTAAGAGTACATCTCACCAGACAGGCTGAGTGGAACTTCTTTTTGCAGGTGCGACAGGCCTTCTTTGGCAGGGAGTAGTTAGAGCCGTGGATGACAGAGAAGCAGATCATGCAGTCCTCTATTCCTTCAAAGCGTTTATCTACATTATTCTTCCACAGAGCCAGTCCCTCCATTATACTGCCATTCTGAAACCACACACACATTTACACTCCGCTGAACTGCTGCATACAATCTTTTCTATTTCGATCCCTGAAGCCAAGTTTGTACTCCCTTCTCAAAAAGTCAAATCTGTTGTTTCAACCTTTTTGGTCTGCAGCCTTGAAGAAAGCTCAATAATATGGATTTCACTTAGATAGAGGACTTCCCCAAACTCCTCGGCCCATAAGTTTAATATTGTGTATAAACAGTGGTGTGTTGGTGTTGTTTACCTGGTGTGTAAGGTAAGTGCTGAGTTGCAGCATCCAATTTCTCCATTGCTGAACAGCAACACCCACACGCCTGCCGCTCTCGACTGTGATGGAGCCTAAAGGGTAGTTCTGGGGCAGCTGAATCACCAGCTCGATAAAGATATCATCCACAGAATAGGTAGCAATCACCTCCCGCGCTGCTGAGCGAGCTTTGACCTGTAGCCAAGAAAGAATGAAAAACAATGCTGAAATCTTTGGATTTTTGTCCATGCTTTACCGTATTATTGCACACTTTACTTCTAGTAAAACATAGGATCGTATATATAATCTGTATAGTTTAACACAAGACATGACAAATCATGGTTACAGTAAATCCCCATGTTGTATAAAATGTTTTTTAAGTAATTCATTTAATGAGTAATGAATAAGTCATTTAAGTAATGATGTGTATGTGAGTACTCACAGTCATGCTGTCAAACATCTGGGTGCTGGAGTGAACAGAGGAGATCTCCTGAGCAGACAGAACTGGACTCACATACTTTATAGTGAACTTCTCCACTGCAGCGCTCACTCTCTTCTCCTGACTGTTCCACCACAGACGGACCATGGCTGGCAGGTCCTGTAGTGTGCTGTAGTACACACTACAGGCCAGGTGAGGGAGCTCCCACTCAGCACTGTGGCTTTCTGCCAAAAAAAAGAGCAGTCACACTGTGTTTACCCTCAACATTTGTTGGTACAAGCTGTGTACTCTTTACTTACTGTCCACAGCCAGAGAGAGGTTCTCTGTGAAGAAGGTTTTAGTCTCCTTTAGCTCTGACCCCTGACTCGGATAAACAGGAGTTTCCGGCATCAGCTTGAAAAGGTGTAGGAGAAGTTTATTTAATGAGGAGCTTCTCTTAAGAAACTGGGCGTAATGTGCTCGCAGCTGTGAAGGAATAATGAAAATACATGACTTTACATTCATTTTATGGTTTAAATATATTTTTTAAAGTCTCTCATACATGTGAAGGAGCAGATCTAAAGAAAGTCAGTAGCAGCTTCCAGGACAGTAAGTACCCAAGAATACAAGAGTACTCTACACTGAGTGGCTGGACCACTGCAAACTCTCCTACTTGAACTGCTGTCAGGATGTTTTCACACAAATCTTCACAGGCTGAGAGTATGGCCATCAAAGCTGCCGGAGGAGAGCTAAACATGAAAGAAGACAGTCAACAAACCACAACAAAACAGGGGAGACATTGATTTATTTATTTTTTTCAGTTTTACTTACAGACATGGCTCATCTTTGCCATCATCCGGCTTGGTGTTGTCTCCTTCACCATCGCATTCTGGCAGCTGTGGCATGACCCTGAACAATAACAGTTTATATGGAATCAGATCAAGAACAAACATTTACAATAAAATTGCCCAGAAATACTTACTTTTCCAACAAATAATAAACAGTGATCTGCAAAGGCCTTGCTTTGAACAGCAACAGAGGACAGAGTGTGTTGAGCAATGTCTGAAGGTTTTCTGGCAGGTTTGTCTTTTGGTCGGCGATGAATCGAGCTGGTAATGAGTTATCAGTGAGCTGTTTTAGGGGCACATATGTTAGTGCCACCCCGATGGACTGAAGAACCCGCAATGGGAAAACATTATCGTCTGGTTCAGGAAAAGCATCTGCAAAAGAAAAAAAATACTAAATGAAATACATTGGATAGCAGGGCTTGACATAAACTCTTTTGACTACTGGACATCCAGGTTAGTGTTTTTTACTAACTTACTAGCCATGTAGGGGTTTTGCTAGCCACAATTTAAATGTTGAAATGGTAGTGTACAATAATCATGTTTTATACTGTGTATTGTTTCTCCACTGATTATTTACTATAGATTTGAAATTACAGACATTTCGAAGCATAGCAGCATAGTCAGGCCAAATGTGGACTGAATGTTTTCAGCCAACAATAAATTCTGTTAATGTCAAGCCCTGTTGGGTAGTAAGTAAGGAATTATCTACTGTACTCTACACACCTGTGATTTTGATGGGCAATGGCAACAGCAGGTTGTATATTCCATCTACAAAGAAGTCCTTCCATTCATTTACTAACTCTGAGGGCATGTTGTCCAGGACATCCGGAGGAGGTGAGGTAAAGAACTGATTCAACTTCACAATGAGTGTAGCATTCTCACAAACAAACAGCTGCACCCAGGGGTTCCACAAAAGACTCACATTTTCACTGGCAGTCTGAGACCCAGCAAACAAAAAGTCATATTAATGAATTGAAATGCATCCTCATTTTTTTATTATACACTATAAAATTCAAGCTTTGAGATAAATGAAAATTTAGTTTTAACCTCCAACCAGGCCAACATGGAGCAGAGCAAAAAATCCCACTGACTGCCTCCAAGAACTGATGGGCAGTGTGTGACAATCCATGAAAGGAGACGCATCATCTCTACTGTGAAGTTCAGCCCCTCTGTAGACACTTTGGACAATTCACTGAAAATAGTTTTTCATAATTAGCAGTTAGTTAAACTGTAACTGAATATGCAACCCAACACAGTTTTACCTGTTAAAGAGGAACCAGTCCTCATTACTGTTCCTCCACTCCATCAATGTGGCCAGAATTGCTTGTACAATCTCACTCTCAACTGGAGTCTGAGCTTTAAGGCAGTACAGCAGCAATGCCATACATCCAGACACATCTGCAACTGTTTTCACCAAATATAACTGTTAGTTTAAAACATGTCTTTAGGTGTTTGTACTCACTCTACTCTACTCACTCTCGTTCTCTTGCCAGTTGATGATTCCTGCAGTTGCAAGAGCAACAAGGGAGTCTTGGTCTTCTCTGGACATATATGGACAGACCACTTGAAGAGTGTTCAGTTTCCCTCCAGATACAGGGAATAAACTAAAAATATATAAACCATATTGTTAAGAGAAGATCACATGATGACACCTTGTGCAATAGAAGACTGACCTTTCTGCAATGTTGTAGAGCTTTTTCAGTGCAGCGCTCTCAGTTGTTGACACATTAATATTTTGGATATAATTCTCTAATGTTAAAGACCATAGACCGCCCTCTTCTGCAGATCTTAAAAAAAAAAAATTATAAAACAGAGGTGCACAGGTTTGTGACTATATATAGAATATTAGCGTGTACTAATTGTGGGAGTGGTGCGTTTGATTTACTGAGAACTGTGTTAAAGATATATTTAAATGGCAGGTTGCTCACACTATCTGGGGCCACTGTTGGATAGGACACTGTACTTTGACTGGGTTTGTTAGGGAGCGCCATTATTTATCCTGTGTTTTATGAGGCGTGTGCGCTTTCTGTTCATAACATGTCAAGGTTTGGTCAAATGCAGATGGATGTGGCCTACTCATCTGCATTGCCTCCTCCCAGTTGTTTTGCTCAGTCTCCTGTTTAGTGTGTGTACGCCTCCTTTGACCATATTCATCGAGCCTCTTCAGTTTGCTCCTGGCAGAGACGCAAACAACACGCTAACCTCATGCGGATCCTTACTCTATTTGCACGCACGCTAACCTTTAGTAAATCTGGTCCAAAGAGTTTAGAATTGTACATTACATCTTAACATCATGCACACATCTTACTCAAAAGTGAAACATTGTGTGCAGCTCACCTGGAGTACAGTGTCTGGATCAGCTCTCTCACTGGAATCACATTATGAAGTCCTTCTGACAAACCAATGTCTATCAACAAGTTATAATAGGTAGATACCATAGCAGGACTGTACTCCACCTCTTTACACCATTCAAGAGCATAAAGTAATTCTACAGCTGCCAAATCAACAAAATGCACACATTAGCAAACATCTCAAAGCAGTATTTTGCCGATTAAACAATCCTATATACCTGCATGTTTAAGATTTGGTGAACTACATTCTTTTCTTTGGTCAGACTGTGTTACACTCTGTGCAACTTTCCCCAACAGGGCACAGACACAAAGGTGAGCAGGTAGTCTGGATAAAGCTCTGAACTTCCACATGTCCACCGAGGGCTTTTCATAAACTGCTCTAAGGCGACTGGACAGTAATGGAGTCTTTACCCACTGTAAAGAACAGAAGAAAAATATGCAGAAATGAAACTGGGGGATACAAAATGTGTACAAATGATACTTAGTGAAATTATTTTTAACAAAGCATTTGGGTCACCTGAGGAGGCAAGGCTTGGCGCATTTTGGTCCATTCATTTTCATTAGGATTCAAAAGAGTAATAATCTGCATAAGGAGCGGTGTGTCTCGAGTGCAGAGAGAAATAATTGTCTCCACAAGGCTTTGAACAGCCACAATTAGAACCTGTAAACTAAAAAATGACAGGAATTAGTTTTAAAACCTCTTCATAACCATTACAATAGTTTAATATTATTACTTATTATCTGGGATTATGTGTAATTTAACATATTAACATAATTCTGTATATCTATGCTAATGCTATTTGCATTGCATTATAATAACAGACCTTTTATTGTCCAGACTGACTGTGAGTAACTGGTTCTTCACCCAAAGGACAGCACTATGCAGAAAGCCACTTTCTCTGATCTCATCATTAGAGTATTGGACCAGTGACTGAACACCAGCCACACACACTTTCTTGAGTTTAACTAAAAGAGAGTCTTTCAAAACAAAACACACAATTAGTGTTATTGGTATTATCATAATGTACAATGAGCACTGATGATTGTGTTATAAACGCACCCGAAAGACATGTATGTGCTTGATCTTGTGCTGTGAGCTGGAAGACAGTCAGCAGCAGTTCCTCAGCCGATACAAGCAGGAGACAGTCTTGAACAGAAGAGAAGAAGGTCAAAGCTACATCACAAACAAATGCAACAAGGGGCTCCATGTTCCCTGCATCAGAAAGGCTCTTGGTCTCAGACAAAGTGGCATGTAGCCGCTCAAGGATCTTCTCCAGGTACACCTCTCCTATCAGCGGGACTGTGGAGGAACAATTATGTTATTAATCACAGGAAACCATCTATAATGGAGGAAATATGCGCGTGTGATACTTTACCATTGTTTTGGTGCTGGGACAGGACCAGGCTGATGAGTGTCCAACTATGGCTACTAGAAGCTGTGTGTTCGACACTGCACAATTCCTCTGTCAGCCCCAAAAGAGTTTCACCCAGAACTGAACCTTTGAGCCATTCATTACAACAATTAAGAGTTTCAGGATCTGCACAAGCCTGGATAGAGAAACAACAGATAATATAAATCTCAACTTCAACACCATAGTTTATTCTTCAAACAAATGATAAAACATACCCTCTGTATAAGCTGTAGAGTAATGACCCATGGTAAATGCATCTAAGGAACAAAAGAAGAACAAATGAGTATAAAGATTAATGTACAAGGACAAAGTGCTGTCATACATTCACACATAAAACGGAATTGTACATTACCATGGTGATGTGATTGAGAATGCGGGTGGTCTCCTGTTGACTGCAGCATCTGAGTGAACTGAAAATCATTTCCACGAGGTGTTCAGTGTCTTTACGCTCCTTCTCAGACAGCCACACCACCACCTGCTCCAGCAAGAAATGCATGGCTGGATTCTTCATATTCGACTTCTCCTTATGATCACTGTTGTCTGATTCCTTGTTGTCTATTCCAACCAATGTCTAAAAAATATAGTATAAATTAAACACTTAATCATAGTACAAATAAGTGTACAGATTAGTTTAGTGTTTTTCAGTAAAAATAGATAAACTGAGTAAAAAACAGGTAAAATAGTGCTATCTGTCAGAGTAAGGGACGACTCACAGTGAAAACCCTGGGTGTGTGGAACGAGTGCAGGAGACGTGACAGAAAAACAAGGTGTCTCTCAGAGTTGTTCTCATTCACATGAACCAGGCACAGTTCAGCCAGCTTGCAAACCACATCTTCAAAATACTGTGTCTTCAAGGATTCAAACGCCTTCTCACTGACAAGTGGTGCACAAGGTTTCATAGACTTCACAGAATCATCCTCTTCGACTGTTTTATCATTTTCTTCCGACTTAGAGAAAAAAATCTTGACAGATTTCTTTTTCTTTTGTGTGTACTTTTTGTTCACTTTCTCAGGGCAGCCCATCACCTGGAGGTGAGAGCAAACACATTTATATTTACTTTTGTTGGATGGTTACTCCTGCTTCAATTTTCCTCCAGAGCTGAATTTACCTGCAACAGAGTGGCCATCCCTTCAAACACTAGAGGGTCTGTTTTATGATTGTCAACATAACACACAAACAACAAGGACAGTTCCACCCAGAATTCTGCAATAACTTTTTGAAACACATCTCTGTTGTCCTGGGATTCAGTCATACTGTGTAATCCTGCTCGCTTTTCCCAAGAAACAAGCATTTCAGTGACTAAAAGAAAAAGAGGGCCATTCTGAAGCTGTGGACTTCCAAGAGCAGACTCCAGTAATGGCAGAAGCTGCAAAAAAACAAAACACAATAGGATTTTAGTGGGCATTTTATTTTAGTGCTGTAATAACACAACTACTAGTCTGACCTGCTGCTTTATAACCATGGTACAAAGTTTGATCTGCCCCTCGCCTTCGAATGCATTGTGCAATATGCAGTATCTCAAGCACTCAACAACAGAGGTCACTATGACCGCACTTTCTGATGGACTTGTTGTTGCACGCTCACTAGAAAGCCTGGGAATAAGCACAAATATACATATATTTGATAATATAACATTTATCTACCAAAAATAGCCATGCAAACAAATTTTTTCGCAGATTTACCCATCTATGAGTGATGTAAAAAAAGTTGTGTAGAATTCGACTGTTGGATCTGTGATGTGTTCAGGGAGTTTACTGAGAAGTGGCATCAGATTGGGATGAAGTGCTTTAGCCATGCCTTTGCCACCATCTTTTAACATTGACCAAAGTTTAGGTAAGAATCCCTTCTTGGCATTTACATGTGTCCAGCAGTCCTATGATAAAAAACAGAAAGCACATCCAACATAAACATGTTTCCCGTTTTACATATACTTATGTATAAGATATATAGGGGAGACTTAGTCTCTCACAGGGATGGTAGACACCACATGAAGAACTGCCTCCCACACCGGAGCCAGGACTAAAGGATCAGCATCATCTATGCTCAGGAGAACAGCAGGGCAGAGTCGAGCAGCTTCAGCCTGGGCCAGGGCTGGAGTGAACTCACATATAGCACAAACCATTTCAAAAAAAGCCCCTCGCACCTATGAAGAGAAAACAATGCATGTTTGAATTACATAAAATTACAACTTTCATTGAAGTTACAGAGGTTTTTCATCCAAAGGAATCTAATACAGAGTTTTTATAATTATTCCTACAATTTTATATAACACAGAATATGTATAGACTTAAATTGTTCATATTTAGTATTGTTGTCTGCTATTACCTGTGGTGTTTTGTGTTTGCTGTATTTCCAGAATTTCCCCGAACCAAGAAGATCTGCTAGTTTTGGTTCAAGGGCTGTCCTGTCATTTTGAGGCAGGAGAGACAGCAGTCGCTTGACACCAAGCAGAGAACTGGTCAACATGCGCATGTATTTAGCTTCTCTTTCTTCTTCTGTTACACTTCTGAAAAACAAAAGATCTTTTGCATCATTTCTCAAAACTCAAAAAGCATTTTTGCCAGATGATAAAAGTCTGAAATATGGTGGTAACTTACTGTGGGTCACTAAGTGTATTTGCTGTCTCCTTTAATAAAATGTCTTGTAACACCTGGAATTATACAACGTTTATTATTATATTATTATTTTTTGTTTTTTGATATTGCAGTCCCTTGATCTTACACTAAGGATCTCCTCCTTGCAGAAGCTGAGGGCCTCAGGTTGTTTAGCAGGGGAGAAGGCAGCCTGGAAAGCCTGCCATGCAGCTGATGCTGCAGGTGTGTAAGTGTCACACTGTGACAGAATCCAGTGTCCCATCAAACTCTTTAAAAATGGAGCCAAGTTACGACGCACTTTCAGCACAAGCTGCTCAAAGGCAATCTGGGTGGCTTCCCTAATCCGCCGATCATAGTCCTGATAATAATGGAATATAACATAATATAGTACAACAATGTGACATTTATGTGTGTTCTGAAACTCGTGTGACAATGTTTACATAGCTTGTAAGTTACACAAACAAAGAAGTAGTAGGGACTCACCACAGAAATCTTGCAGTAAATTCGTGGCCAGTAAGGTAAGACCCCTTTAACCGTTTCAGCATCACGCTCCTGACACATGGCCTCAAAGTCTTGCACTGCCTAAAACATCAGCTCACAATGATTTTCTTTTCCATGCAAAACAAAAACACGTGTTCAAGCTGTATCTTGTTTAGTGCTCACACCTTCAATCTAGTGACGAAATCTCGTTTGGAAATCTTTCTGAGAACCAGGCGAAAGTCGGCATCTACCAGATTGTCTATCTCATCTGCGCCATGAACAGCTGGGACATAACTGAGCTCCGAAGTGACCGTTGTGTCAAAGCCCACAAACCCGGGTATGACGCCACCTTCCCGGGCCAGTACCTCAGCCGCGCGTCCGCTGCTGGACGGCTATTTACGGGGAGAAAAAAACATTTTTATTGATGTTTGTTGTCTAATTATATGAAATGGGTAAGAAGTCATAACAGCATTGGCAGTTTCATAATTTATAGCACGCGCTTAGCTTCAAAGTTTGGCTATCTGTCAGAGCTAACTATATTAGTGTAGAATAATGGCACTCACCCGGACATTTCCTTTAGTACGTTGTTTATTCTTACCACCCATTGCAAGAACTGAACATTTAAAGTGTATGGGTTTTTTCCTTGAATAAATGTATTTGAACAGCTTTTAGCTTGCACTCAGTAAACACACCAATTTGCGACTTGGACAAAGTACTTCCTTGTTCCTGGCAACATTTTCAAAATAATTCACAATAATTCATTTAATACACAATATATATTAAATATTTAGTAAAGTATTACTGTTTTTAACGTTAGTTCTTTATTTATAAGAATGGCAGCTAAATTCCAGAAGAAAGAAAATGTTCTAGATCTGTTTAATTTAAATCACTGGCTTTTACTTTGAAATACTATGGATTGTCTTGACGCAAACATCCTCTTATAGAGCTCACAAAAACCTCGCTCACCATTGCCCTCTACAAGGATTTTGTGATTACGGCACATACAGAGAACTACCCGTTAACAAAATAGCAAAAGTCGTAACTGATCAAATAAGTTTTAAAAAGACACATTTTATTAGGGTTCGAAAATGGTATAATAGAACATTTAATGAACAGCCTATAATGAAGGTAACAGATTTTGTTGACGTCACATTTTATGGTGTAGTCCATCATAAATACACTGCATTTTCACAATCATGGCTTCTTGTGTGGAGGTAAAGTGTCTAAAGCTGAAAAGAAAGTGTAGTAATTTCTGTGTAAACAATTTTGAATTATATGATATATAGGCATATGTCTTTTTAAACTATTCAGTACTTTAACTGGAATGATTTAGTGTCTGTTAAATGACATGTTACATAAACCTTACTTTTCACATCTTTTTTTATTCTAATATAACTATTTTTACAGAATAATCCTTCACACAAACTTGAGTGATGAATTAAGACACCATCTCAAAATCTATTTCTGTTTTTCTTCAATATTACATACTGTATATGATCATACATGATATTTCCATAAAACCAAAAACACTGAATGTATTGTTGTATGCTATTCTAAAACCATGAGGTGTAAGTGTTCTCTTCTGGACATATTGCACAAAAATTAAATGTGTTGAACCACTGACTTGATATTTTTTGTTTCTTTGAAACAATTATCAAAGTAATTTCTCTTCCATTTACCTTCCTATTTATTAAAATAGACCAGTCCACACTGAACATTGAAATAATTAAGATGTAATTATTAGTTTTGTAAGCAAAGAACGATATAAATCTATCATTAGTAGAAAAACCTTGCATGACCACTGGGTTTAATTTATATTGAAATGGCCCTAACGTATATATCAATTTTCTTAGCCATTGTCATTCAAAAATGGGTGTATACAGGCCTAATAAGAACATCTGTATGCAGACAAATGGATATTGACTCTCTGTGACTCTTGTTTGGGTTTTTCATTCTTCACATGCATTAAAATATGCATATGCCGATGGCACAATATTTGTATATCAAAATCAAATTAATTGGAAAAATAAAAGGTGTAAATGTAAAGGTTTAACGTGACATTGAGGTTTTGTTATAGATTATGTTTTAAATATAGCTATATATTAAAAAGGCAATTTAAACAACTGACCCTCAAGAAATGTTAGTGCTTTAGTTGAAAATGCTACATCATTCCCAGGTGTCTGCATATCTTTGATTTGTTACTTGCATGTATACCCTTGCATTACTTGTTTCGGGAAGAGTTTGGTGTTTATGATACTCTAACTGATGTTTTACAACCACACTGAACAAATCTGTGAGTGTCATTTGAAACCACCAAGTTCAGGTGGTTGAAGCCACTTTAAAAACCCATCAAAGTGTCTGGTCGGTCAGCCCAGCTGTATTTCCTCTCCTGGGGGAAGTATTTGGCTGAGGACTGTGGTGTACCTGGGGTCCAATTTGGGAACAAAGCCTTTAAAATCTCTGGATGCCTGAGTTCCAAAAACATCTAACAACTGACGGTTCATCATAGCAAATCTGGAAGACAATATAAATATAAATGAAAACGGTTCATATTCAAAAAGAAGCATTAGTGGATACATACCGCCCCTTTGTCAAACGCAGAAGAAACTTCCAGTATGATGGCCTGAGGTTCTGCACCTCCATCACAGCCTGAATCAAGGAAGAGATAATGAATGTGACTTTTAGAATGAGTATGACCCAAGCGTAAATAGTTTTATATTCATGTCACTTACAGCCTGGAAACAGATAGCAGTGGAGATGGCATACAAGACTGCATCAGCATGGGGAAAGTAAGGGAACCGGCCTTCCTCAATGCCCTTGAAGTACATGGTCTAGGAGCAAATAATATGAAATTAACAGAATATCACAATATTTCAAATTACCAGATATTCAGCAAGTTAAAGTCATCTTCTTTACCTCTACCAGCTTTGAGAAGAGGTACATTGATATTGTTGTGCTCTTGTAAAAGAACATTGACATACCAGCCAAAAAGCCTAAAGTGCAATAGAAAAATAAAACACAAGTGGGTTTATAATAAAAACACAAATACAATTTTGGGTCTGAAGTTGACCTCACCTGCAATTAGAGCATGAAGCTCATCATCAATGTTCCGCAACCAGCGTAACAGGCAACTTGTTCCCTAGGAATGAAAAGCAATTTAGAGGATTGTAGATATTGGTACAGCTTTAGGATGACGTTAAAGTTAAAACATACCTTGTAAATACTAACAAAAGATCCCAGAAATGCACCGAGCTGGAAGTTTTCTTTATTGTAGAAGAGAGATGGGAGACATGAAGGTTTGGTGAACATCTGTCTGAAGGCTGAGGGCACTTTTAAACAACACTGAATCAGATATCCAATACTGAACATTCGAACAAAGCCCTAAGAAGACAAAGTCAAAAACAGAAATCGTTTATTTTTTCCCACTAAGATCACGCGTGATGAAAGATGATAGTATGTCATTTTGAGACTATGTAGTATGATAGTATTACTTTGACACAGTATGAGATGCAGTTGTCATGGTAATGTTTGCAACATCTGTGTCTTGGGCCCTGCATGCATCTGTAAGAAGAGGAATATTTTAACATTGAGTCTATATATATATACTATTTTAAACAGGGTGTGTTTTCTTACATTAATTCTAGCAATTCTCTGGTATAGGCAATCAGAGATTTCCTCCTGGAGATGGCTCTTTGTGCTGATGGCTGTGGCTCCTCTGTCTCTATGGCAGCTGGCCTCTCCTGGGGTCTGGGCAGGCTGTGATCGGCTGTGGGTGAATGGGACGGGATCTCTTCTTTCCCAATGACGAATCTACAGCAAAAACACTTAACATTAAAGTCTGCGTAAGCTATATAAACAAGTAGTAAATGCCACAAACCAATGTATAATACTACTACTAAATAAACAACATTTCTGGTCTGGGAGATTGTGTATCTAATAAATGTCAAGTCAACTTACTTTAATGCTGAGAATGCAAAACCTTTAAGACCATCTTTACTCCTAAAACACACAGTATAGTTTCACATGTTGATAATCTCATTTTCTACCAACAATTTAAGTATTTATTTAATACACTTCACAAGCATCTCTGACCTGAAGAGGAACATGTACAGTGATGCCGTAATGCAAAACAATAGTACCTAAAGGCAAAGAAAAGAATAAAGTTGTTCATATGATGTGCAAAACAAACACAAATGACATAAACGTGAGATGCTTTTGTCCAATTTTTCTTTTTCTGAGCAGGAGCTTATCCTGCTTATGTTTTATACCAGTGGCGGCTGCTGGATTTTGAAACAGGGGAAGCTCATTGGAGTCTTACATACATGTAAAATTATTTAATCCACTTGTAACCTACACATCGCATATAAACCTAATGAAACCTAATGTGTTTAAGAATCCACTACAGACAGTTTATCAGCTCCATGCTGTCACTCTCTATACACCATAGGCTGCACATAGGTCTGAGTCCACCTAAGTTATATCATACTAATAACACTTTTTATTTTATTGAACCGGAACAGGGTTTCTCATTAAAAACGAGTCGACAATAGGCCTATGCCCTGCTATTCATGCTGTGGCCCCACGGAGCGAGGAGGGTAAGGTAGAGCTGCTAAATGAATCTGTGCTTTGATCCCGGGGTCGAGCTCATGGCAACCCCCTACTGCTCGTGGAGGAATATGTGTAGAACAATACGTGCTTGTCTCCAAACAACAGAAAGGTCCCCTATAACGGCAGAAAGAGTCACTAGATTTGTCTCATTAGTCGCTTTTGACAAAAAAACTCACATATTTAGTGTCACCGGGTTGTCATCCCTGCTGGAGTCTGCGTCTCATGGGGGAAATCTCCGCTTAGTCCACTCACTCCGCTGACCGCAGGTTCCGCCAATTATCATCAATGAGCCAGCTTTACAGCCCCTTGCCTATAGACCCCCTAAGAAGCTTAGCATCCCTGGATGGATTTTTCACATTTATTTTATCATGGTCTTACTTTCTCGCTGTGAGCTTCCATGCGTGGAGAGATTTACCATTGAGATTTTACACAGGCAGGCTCCGTGCTGCTGCTGAGGGAGGGGAGCTCGCACCAGAGAGCAGATTCAACAGCTGATTAATGCCTAACATACTCACTAAATTAAGCACGTCTGCACTTTTAATGCAGTTCAAAGACTACATTTATTAGATTTAACAATGCATATTTGACCAATTATTTTTTTAAATTTAAAAGGGGAAGATCAGCTCCACTTGTTGTCAATGAGAAATCGCCTCTGGTTTACAGAGTGAAGGGTGTAGTGTGAATGCTTTAATTTAGCTCATCCCTTGATTGTTTTTGTACTTACCTCGCCGTTTTTGATGGGTTTGACAATGCCTCTAGTCACTGCCATGCGGAATAATGTCTCAGTGGCCTGGTATAAGGGAAAACATTGTTATACTCTGCAGAAAAACAGTAACAAATATGACCTACGAAATAAGCACTTACAAGATTTGCCATGTATAATGTCAAAAGCCCTCTCCTGAAATGGAAACAGAAACCAAAATATGATAAATATACAATATAAATAAGTATAGCCTTATTACTGGTACTTGTATTTGATTAACTAAGCAGTACACACAGTCAGCTGACGTTTTTCTAGTAAAATGTATGCAAAAATAAACAAGGATGCTACCTGCTCTTGCGCTCCAGAAGAATGGCGATATACGAGGCTGGTAAAGCAGAGCCAAACCCGGCAGACCATGAGTTAAATCCACCTAACAGTTTCCTAAAGGAGTCATTGGGATCAACAATGTCTTCAGATACTAGAATAATAGTGCATTGTGTACATAGAGCAGATTAGAATACATAGTGTCATAACTCTTCAGGAACGCGGATAAGGATGATGAAAGACCTGATCTTATGCAAAACTTTTTGAAGTTCATGTTTACAGAGACACTATTTTTAAATGTTCTTTTGACTATGACCAAATACAACTATGATTGTGTATAAACCTGAGGAGTAGGCCGTCAACAGAATACACAATTAATAAGGTTTACTTACCTGAGAATACAAAAGAACACGATGTAGAGCCCTCCATTGGCAGTGAGAAATGAGGTAGATTGTAGTATCTCTGGGATAAGTCTTTTTAAGTAGTAATCCTTTTTCCTTCTCCTCAACAATGCTGCTGCCTGCAAAGGATTAGAATGAAGTCGGTTGTTATCTAGTAATTGTTGCAGGTCATTGATAGGCACTAGGTTGTGTGTTCATTAATTCCCCAGAAAATAAAGGAACTTCTCGCATGGCCCTTGCTGCTAGTCTCTTTTTTATTGTACACTGACTCTATAAACTACATGGCATTCTCTGTCATGGTGTATGATGTTGTCTATTACTTCAGAGGCTTTGAACTTGAACCTGGTTTCTGGGGCGAAAACTGTCAGCTAATCTTTACAGCGCTACAATGTTTGTGAAAGTGCCCTCACGTATGTTGGTTAGCTAGCTGTGCTAACAGTATCGTCTATCTGTACGCGTCATGGCAAAAGGCAAACCTTACCAAGTAAAGAGGAGCATATATTTTGAAGGAGACCTCCAAAGCCCCCCTGGTCACATCCACAGCGGCCTGCACACATGACGGGTCCCAAGTGTGGCCAATTTCGTAGCAGTTGTGCGGTAACTTACTGAAAGCAGCCATGTCTGAGCTGGACTACAGTCAGCGGCGTGCCTCAGTGCGCGTTCACGAGCGGATGGGAGGATGAGCCGCACAAATGGGACCGTGAGGCAAAACTTCACCAATAATTAGTATTTAGACTAGTCATAGTTGTTCCTTTGCTTTTCATTTTCAAAATAAAAACGACCACAACCTGCGTATTTCTGTGTGTCCCAATACTTTTTGCAGACGTGCTCCGCTCCGCTTCCCGTGATGCGTTCACGACCACTCGGAATTTTTTATAAATGATTGACCAATTTTTGGGGTAGCAGTTCAGGTGGCAGGGGCTCTTTTGGGTCTGGCTACCCCCCTTTACACGCATCCTGCCACAAAATCTAAACTTTTACTTAACGAATAGGCAGATGACTAACTCTCCCATCAGTGTCCATTTAATAAAAATGTATGTTTAACACTGTAGTCTATAATTACGACACAGAATAACACAATCTAGCCCATGCAACAGGCGTTCGCCTCTCAAGATGCAGTGACAGTGATGAGGACTAATCTGTGCTAGTCCCAGGGCAGTTAGGAGCAACATTTCGGATGACCTAAGATGCTGGAGTGTGCATTTTTGGTGTACAACAATTACTTTAATTTCCCATGAGCTTTCTGAAACATATCCTATATCAATTAACACTAGAAGATTGAGCAGTGATTATCCCTTTACCACGTCTGATCCCACAGGAGGCGGTCGTCCCTCTGAATGGACCAACTGTTTTCCTTTGAGTTTCATAAGTGCCGTAGCGCGCACTGATTACGCACTCGCATGGAGAAGTTCACGAGAGTTCCTCTTGATTGTGGTCAGCTCCCTGCGCACTGATCTGAAACATGGCAGAGGCACTGAGGGTCTTAAGGACTTGTTTGTTTTTTCTGCTCGTCTGCGCAGCGGCAGGGCAGAGCAGCCGGGAGAGGGTGTACTATGTGGGGATCGTTGAAGACTTGTGGGATTATGCGCCAAGTGGAAAAAATCTGCTCAACGGCGAGGACATCGACAGTGATGAGTGAGTAATGATGAAGTTTTTTTAGCCAACTCAACACTTAGACTGCAGGGCAAATAACAATCAAAATGTTGTATTACACTTTAAATACAGTGGTTCATTGATAACAGCCTATTAATGAAACTATGTATGTGTATTTAATGTGCAATACAACATTTATACAACTAGGCTATATCAGAAAGACAGTTCACACACATTTTGAAGTGTCACACAAAAGTTACAATAGTGCCTTATCATGCATGATGTGTCTAGACCTCTGACCAGTGTCTTGTGCTTTGCTGGCAGAGTGTCAGAGCACACTCCTCACTAGCTGTAAACAAAGATAGCACTTTCTATACAATGAATCTAAATGACTAAAGACAAAATCTTCTCACAACCCACCCAAGTGGCATGCAGTTTTTTGTGATGTTCTGTTTGTCCAACATATTTAATGAATGACTCATTTGTTACAGAGGCATAAATACACAGACCCAGCAAGGCCACATCTCAAGGCCGAACGATTGTCACACACATGTCTCTCATGCCACCTGTTACAAAAACATCACTTTGTTTAATGCCTATGTTTTTTGAATGATACAACTTCACTGTCAGATTTATAACATACAGCTATGTCTGTCTCCACTAAATAAAGCATCTTGTCTTGACCATTAGCTGACTGTACATCTCTTGGCTCCTATAGCAGGTTATTAGTGAACTGAGCCTGTAATCTCAGTCGTGTCTAATTGTTGGACAGCTGGAACATGATGTAATTTGTTATACGACTTATCTGCTGTAGCTAATAGATTTCTGTCTATTTGATGTGTAAATGAATAGGTAATGGATCTTTTGTCTTCTAGTTTTGCATCTGCATTTCTGATGGAGGGACCTGACCGTATCGGTAGAGTTTATAAAAAGTCCATGTACAGACAGTTCACAGATGAGACATACACACTCCTTGTTCCTCGTCCACAGTGGTTGGGTTATCTGGGTCCTGTGCTGAGAGCTGAAATAGGTGAATTTATTGTGGTTTATTTAAAGAACTTTGGCACAAGGAATTACTCGATACATCCACATGGAGTCTTCTATAAGAAACATGAAGAAGGTATGTGGTTTTCCTGCATTTACAGATGTTGCTATGTACCTTACAGGCCTCATTCAGTGTCCTTAAAAGTAGCCGAAATATTTGTTCAAACTAATCAGTCCCTTAAAGAAATGTATGTAACTGTCTGCTGATACTGCTAGGCATTTAAACACGATACACACTTACATCCAATGTCTGCAATGTGCTGTATAGCTAAACAGTGTAATTCAGTGTAATTCAGAGTATTTCAGAGTAATTCAGTGTAATTCAGAGTAATTCAGTGTAATTCAGTGTAATTTGGTGTAAATCAAGTGTAATTCAGTGTAAATCAACGTAATTCAGTGTAATTCTGAGTAATTCGGTGTAATTCAGTGTAATTTGGTGTAAATCAAGTGTAATTCAGTGTAAATCAACGTAATTCAGTGTAATTCAGAGTAATTCAGTGTAATTCAGAGTAATTCGGAGTAATTCAGTGTAATTCAGAGTAATTCAGTGTAATTCAGAGTAATTCGTTTGTTCAATGACATCATCTCCTACTAGGAATCAAATCAGGACATTTAAGATCACATACAAATATTAAAGATCAGATGAAAATTGATCTTAAGGCTAGATCCTTGGGCGGGCCTGACACACAATCTCATTAGGTGTACTCTGCATTTCCTCCTTGTGTTACCGTGGGTTCTTTACAAGTTCATCCCTCTATTGTAGAATGATATGCATGCGTTCGGAGAAATAGTGACTCTAAATGACCCCTATAGTGAATGAATAGGAGAGTAAATGGTTTTCTGCTTGTATATGTCTCTCTGTCAGCCCAGTGATTGTCCAGATTGTCCCACGGTTAAGGTCCATAAAGTTGCTAAGCCAGGATCCAGTCACTGGGAAGAGGGTGTTGAATTTTGTTCTTCTATAGTTTTTACCCCAAAGGCCAACTGTTACTATCACAAACACACTTAGCATTGTGCACATAGCAGTAATCCTTGGTGTCTTTTCTTCCAGGGGCACTCTATCCGGATAGGACGTCCAGAGATTCAAAGAATGATGACTCTGTCCCACCTGGAGGCAGCTACACTTATCGGTGGGAGGTTCGACCAGAGTTCGCTCCCACAGATGACGATGCCAACTGCCTTACTTGGGTTTACCACTCACACATAGATGCTCCCAAAGAGATCAACTCAGGACTGATAGGGGCACTTCTTACCTGCAAGAAAGGTAAACACAATGCAGACTGATTGTTACAGATTAGGGCTGAACAGTTTGGGGGAAAAATGTAATCGTTTTACTTTACAATTATTTTCCCACTCTATTATACCAACCAATACTGGTGTAGTATCATTCCATCTACAGCACTTTTTAAACCTGAAACTGAAATGAACTGTTAAACTTCTGCAAAAATCACATGCCTTTCAGAACATGTTTGTAGAAGTTAAAACAGGGGTGGGCAAACTGTGGCCCGGGGGCCACATGCGGCCCACCTTGGGCTTTTTAATCCGGCCCAAGCATGTTCTCATATTTTTGAAATGATAAAACTTCCATTTCGATGCGATTGCGATTAATTGTATGTGTATGTGTAGAAAATAAATAATAATGTTCATTTTTGTTCATCACATTAGGAATTCTAAAAGGGCCCGAGTCTTCGTCGGTCTCCGGTTCGCCCCGTAATGACGTAGACCAGGATGTTATTTTGATGTTTCATGTTGTGGATGAGAATCACAGCTGGTATCTGAAGAGCAACATGCAGAATCTAACAGACCCACCTGATGTAGAAGATGAAGACTTCATTGAGTCCAACTTGATGCATGGTAAGGCTGTTTTTCAAGTTATTTTTGATACAGTGAATTAAACCTCTTTGAACGTATTTAAAATTAATCTTAAAAAGTTACACAGGGTTGTGGCTAGTGAACGTTATTTTACTACATGGTGTGGGTGTTTAGTGGGTGTTGTTGTCATAGTTTTTGGTCTGCTTGCTGCTACAACTTCTTTAGAGCTAAATTTGAATGTTAACCTTCTGAAGTTGTAGTTCAAAGTTTGCTTGAAAATCATGTAAAGTATGTATCTGTCATTATTATTTTTACTTGAATCCCTCTCCTGGCCTCAACATCAGATCAGAGTTTGTGGGGGTTAGATCAACCTCCAGAATACAGCTTTAACTACAATTCATGTTCAGTACTAAACTACCAGTTGTCCATATTACATATTGTTTTTCTATTTTACATCTGTGTTGGTAGCCATTAATGGTTACATGTTCGGAAACCTGCCTGGTATCCAGTTGTGCCAGCACCGGTCAGTGGCCTGGCATCTTTTTGGCATGGGCAACGAGGTGGACATACACACTGCTGTCTTCCACGGGAATACACTTTTAGATCGTGGCCACCGCACCGACACCCTGAGCCTATTTCCTGCCAGTTTCGTAACAGCTGAAATGGTCCCAAAGGCGAGCGGGAAGTGGCTGCTGGCCTGCCAGGTTAATGACCACTTGCAGGGTAAGAGCATCTGACCTTTGACCTTTGACTTTTGACCTTTTTTGTGACCTTTGTTCTGAGCCTGTGCTGAGTTACTGAAAGGGAACTATGCATTTTTGTGAGGTTGTCAAACAACATTATGAGATTTCCCACCAGTTCGTGCGTACTTGTTGCAACTTGAGATTTCTGCCAAAATGAGGGAAGGAAACTCTATAGAAAACAAAGAAATAATCAGATAGAAAACTAACAAGAGGCTCCACAGATCACGTTTAACAAAAAAGAAAGAAAGAAAGAAAGAAAGAAAGAAAGAAAGAAAGAAAAGAAGAAAACTTGACAAAAGAACAACACATTATTGGAAGTGTGGGAACTTGCATTTCTGTATGTATACACTCGAATAATGTGTATACCCTAGAATACAGTGTATACACTCGAATAATGTGTATACCCTAGAATACAGTGTATACACTCGAATAATGTGTATACCCTAGAATACAGTGTATACACTCGAATAATGTGTA
>JAVQKC010080516.1:20000-27847 GCA_036025475.1 Philypnodon macrostomus | reverse complement strand
TCCAGTCCTTCTAGAGAGTCCAGTCCTTCTAGAGAGTCCAGTCCTTCTAGAGAGTCCAGTCCTTCTAGAGAGTCCAGTCCTTCTAGAGAGTCCAGTCCTTCTAGAGAGTCCAGTCCTTGCTGAAATTGTCCTCATTTTAAGTCGAGTTAATGACCTTTTGTTGCACCTGCCTCATCGTACTATTGAACTGAACTATTGCCTCAGTTTCTACACTCGATATGTTCATGTTTCCTTTTGGATAGAATGGTTGTTTGTATTGAAGGATACAGGCCGAGCCGCGTTCCAACATCAAAAATGAAGCGTGCGCCTTCTCTTCGGTACCGGGCCTCTGTGCCGGGGTCCAGTCCTTCAGCCTGAGACGGTGTGTGCACTAGATCCTTCTTGTCCCAGTACCAACATGGCTTAATATGGTCCAAAATGGCCTGGCCACTCATCTCTTTAGATTCCTTCATTGGTTGAGGAGAGGCAACGTTGGATGGACCCGCTGTACCGGGCTGCAAGGAGATTAAAGAGAGATTAGTGTTGATTATTAATTTCCAATAATTTCTTCATGTAGAAAGTTGGAATTTCTTGTGTCAAGAATAGCCAAGGCTTCATTGGAGAAGCAGCAACAAAACAGGCTTTGCGTCATGTTTGGTCATATATGTATATTTTCTATTCCACCTATATGGCACATACTGTATATGGCCAAAGGTAGCAATTCTTGATACACTTTGAGATATTTACAGGGTTTATTTACAGCACTAGTAGTTAGTACGTGTCATTATCAGTCTTGTTAGTTAAATTGAGCACCAAAAGTATCTCATAAAACCACATTTGTTAAATACTCGACTGGCCAGTGTAAATAATCAACATGGGCAGAGTATCGACTGCGTCACCATTGTATTGAATAGTGGAGATATATCAGGCCTGCGTTTGCAAGATACCTCACACTATAGGCTGTATTGAATATGTCAGAACGCATACTGAGAGCGTTTGGAAAGTTTGTCAGTACTGTTAGAAACAATTCACAGATGTTGGTAGCTTCCGGATAGCCTTCCATGTTAGCAGGCTTTACTTCGCGGTAGAATTCACAGCACCACAAACCAAACCGAGGCCTCAGATTGCAACGACCTCACAGCAGTAATCGAGAAAGTACATGCAAATTGTACATTGTGTTTTACAAACTTGTGAGTCCTGCAGGCGATCCTATCTGTTAGCTGCAGCAGCTAGCAAACTTCCTTCACTCGAGGTCTGAGATAGAGGCACTTAAGGAGACTAACTACTGTTAACTTCTACAATCGTCAATCCTATCGCCACAAAAGCGTCTCTTACCTTTAACATCAAGCCGCGGAGTAATATCGCCGAATGAATATAGTTGTAGGATAATCCACAGTTGATTCACAGTTATTTGTCTACTAAATGATCAACAAGAAACTCCATTGTAACAAGGGCACCGCCATTATGGTGCGTCACTACTGTAGGCACGTCATTACGCAACTTCACGTGGACTGCTCACGAGCTCGAGTTGAGGTATTTTTTACTTTTATTTTGAGGGACTGAAAAAATATGACTACGTGAGCTCTCTCGTGTGTAAATTATTGTATGCGCCATTAATATAAACAAAGTAAGTGAAACATTACTAATATATGCACATATTCTTCTCAGCTACCTGTTGTACCATAGAAATCCGCAAGATGGAGACAAAGCATCACGCGAGGAAAAAACTTTGAGATAATTATTCCAAATGACTAAACTAAGAAGTAAAATGTTGACCTTACAAAATGTAAAATCTTAAATGTGGGATTAGGCTCATAATACAACAATATAAATTCTTACTAACTTTGGAAATGGTCGATAATTAAGATTATTTTTAATTTGCTTGTCCCCCAGCCACACACAGTAAAAAGAGGGAGAGCAAATTTGTAATAAAGTACTTTTTAAAATTGTTTATCTACAATGGTTTATTTTACAAACAAACAGAAACACTCAAATCGAATGCAAAACAAATATTGAGTTTCCTCTTTATATAGAATAGGAATAAACACTATCCTATCTGCGAGCACTAACCACAGTAACATGGTGTCTTTCTTACCATTGGGAAAGACAGTCCTCTTAACTGTGTGAGAAATCATTGTTATATGTCCCTCAGAAAAGTAAGAGCCTCTAGTTGTATTGCCCGTAGCGAAAGAGCATCTCAATCTGTCACTCAACATACGAACACAGACACACAAATCAGCATATGAATAATATATACTAGTACTTTCTTTATTAATATTCAACGTTGCATAATGAAGCAGCGACTATGAGCAAATCCCAGAGCAATATTCATTTCTCCGCTCGCTGGACCTTTTCATTGTTTATGTCAGCCCCCTGTCACATTGGGGCAAGCGTCAGACAAGATCCTTTGACCACTTTGTGCACTTAACCTCAAAATCCTTTTTATTGTTTTCACATTGAATGTCTTCTCCTATATATGTGGGTCTATTTTAAGATATTTGACACAAAGTATAAACAGAGATAAAGCATGAAAAATGAAACACGAGGTTACACGTGACACAGGCCATGACCCAGAATCTCAGGCCTGTAGATTGTATGTAGATTCTTTCAAACATGAGAGGGTCATAAAGAACGTACACAGTAGAAGCCTATTTATCAAGTATCACAAAGTAATAAACATATATCTACTGCAATCACTATAGACCATTGTTCCCACCAACATTGAGTTTAAAATAATAATAATAATGATAATGAATTTATTTGCTTACATTTTGAGTCCATTATTCATTCACTCCACAGTGGTGGTAAGCTACTTATGTAGCCACATCTGCCCTGGGGCACACTGACAGAAGTGTGACGTTTGCGCCTACGGCCCTTCCGACCACCACCACCGAACACCAATCACACAACTACATTCATTCATAGGCAATGCGGGTTAAGTGTCTTGCCACAGAACCCTCTGGTTGCAGAGCGAGCCTCTAACCACCGTCGCCCCTGAATGTAAAATGACTGAAGTAAACTGAGACAAAGACAGATTTTACGTGTGAATGATTACTGCACAATTTGTTCACAAAGTTGAGCAATGTTTGACTGTTTTCAGTGTATGAAAAGTATACTGAATATAAAAATAAAATAAAAAATGAATCCGGTCAAAAGACAATTGTTCTGTTACCATGGGTTCTCTGTGACTTCCTCCCATGCAAAGACATTCACGTGAAAGTCATTTAATTGCCTCTTGTGCCCTGCGTCAAACTGGCCATTGTCCAGAGTTTACCAGAGTTGGTGGAAAAGGCTCAACTCACCCAGTACCGCTAACAAGAATGAGTGGATCAATGAATTCATTTTCTTCTATAGACAGTGACACAACACAACAGACAATGCTACTGCTGAGAAATAGTTCTTTATTTTCTTAGTGGGCCACGTGTTTGTTTATTGGGAAGTCGGTTCAGATATCCTAATATAAAGTCTCCAAAAATGATGGATATTTTTATATATTTTGCATCAAATTTGTGAAAAATATTAATGCCGAAGTGATACAGCATATCATAAAATTAGTGTATTTATGTAAAACCAGGAGATAGTAATTAAAACAGGAGAATATTCTTTAATGTCACCCAAGAATCAAATACCCCCAACTTTATGTGACTTCTATAGAAATGTATGCAGTCATTGGAACTGTAAATAGTAGCGTTTTCCTGTCTTCATTAGACAACACAAAGGTATGTCAACTGTGAGACCCCCTTTTTTATCTCACAGACCCTTTTGACAAAACACTAGACTCCTTCAATTTGAGGTGATGGTGTGTCCCGTGTCTCTTGTTACTTTGCTTACACACAGTGGTGCGTTCAGGGTCCTGGCAGCTACAACCCTCAGAGGCATGTGTCCCCTTTAAAACCATTCTCGTGTCCACATGTTGAGAGTTTTTGTGTGTCTTGCTAGCCCTCTCCGCAACCCTCACTTGGAACTCGCCTTTGCCCGCAGCCAGCAGATAGATGCCATTACGGAGACATTGATGTATTATTGAGAAACCCAAGGGTGCTAGGATCAAGGAACTGCCTGCTGCCAGTGGAGAGCGTGTGGACTAATGTTTTTCAGTGTCCACTCTGCAACCACACTTACACAGTTCATAGCAGGATACCTGATGTTTGGAGAGTCCCCATTGAAGGGTAACTGGTGCTTCTCGTTCTGTTCTAAGGGAATCTTCCAAGGCTACTCTGACTTGAGCCAGAGCAGAGATGACATTTCATTTATATAAATAATTACTGTCCTGAAAGTCCCCCAGGCCTGCCCCGGAGCAATCAAACTTCTAATGCTCTTAAAATTGCCCACCATGTTTTATTAATGACCGACTATAAAATGTATTGCTATAGCCGGGCCGCCCTCTCTCTTCCCGGCTCACTGATATGCAAGCAATGGTGTCAAGTTTAAATGCAGTATATTATGGGTTTTTCTTTAAGCTGCTACATGTATTTGACCAAATTACAGCCCACGGTTCACCGACGTGCAAAGAAAGTCTATACCAAGCATTGTGCAATGTTCATAGACTGGTGAATGGAATGGTGAATTCATCATCGGCCATTATCAGCATTAATTGCACCTTTCTGCACCTTTAAGTATTGATAAAATTATACAGAATACAATGAACACAGAGGACATTGAGGAGAATAGGGAATTTGAAATGACAGTTATTGAAGCTCCACTGCCTGATTTGGTGAAACTGAATGTTGAAATGATGAACTTCTATTTTTCTGGTCTCACACAAACCAGAAAGTATGAGACTAACAAGCAGCATTCTGGAGTTGGCTTTTAATTGAACGAAAGAAAATAATAAAAAATAAATAAATAGCTGAGAATAAGGTGTTTTGATTGTTTTTAAATAAAACATCAGCTCCCTGACAATATTCCTGATAGATTCTACTTCTTGAGAGATAAAGGATGAATCAACCAATCAAACGCTCCTGTCTTGTGGAGAGAAAAAAACATAAACATGGCCTCAGTCTCATTTTTCCCTCAGATGACTTCCATCACGTTGTACTTTTTGAATGGATCATAATTTTTGCTCAAATACAAAGTAAAAAATGTCTGCCGCCACATCGAGCTTGTTCACAGATCCATCAGGTCGTTTTGGAAGCGTTTGCAGAAATATCCATACGCTGAACAGAGCCCAGTGGGAAACTCCACACCACGCTGCTAAATGAGCCACTGCTGACCCCAAACTAAAGTTTAGGACCCTTTACAGGACTTCTTGGTTTGGTAGACAATGCTCTCTAAGTGTTCGGGATGCACGCAAGTCTTACATTTTGAGTTATCATTATTATTTGTATTGTTTGTTTGTTTGTTTGTAACTCATTTTATGTTTGTTTAAATTGGCCAAAAAAATCCCCTTCTCTCACTTATGAGCGTTGAGAGTATGAGAGTTGTTGGAGGGGTGGGGGAGGGGGAGTAGACAAATACAGTAAATACATGTAGTACATTAAAAGGACATTATACATGGAAATATTCAAGGACATATATTCACGTAAAAAAGGTGAAGATGATGAGAATTTTGCCAAATATTATAATTTGATGAATTGCCAGGTTTTTTTTTATTTATATTTATTCTTTGCGTGAAAACCTCTGAGCTTTTTTTTTTTACTGTCTCAAATCGGGCCAACAGAGGGTGCTGTTGCCTCATCGCATATTCAATTAAACTCGCACGCTATAATTTTTCATTGAGATGGATTACTCATTTTTATTATTATATTTCAAATACAGAGAGAATATGGGTGATTTAATTGGCCTTTTACAACTGTGTTTCTATTCGATCAGCATTTTGTGAAAATAATTGGAATATATTGGAAGTTGGATTTAAGAATATACAGGTGTAGAATGTGTGTGAGTACGCTGTGAAAGGTGCATTATATGGTTGAATAAAAAACGGTCAGAAAAAGGAATTATTTATCAAAAGAAAAAGTCACACACATCCTCCCCGGCACTAAAAATGTAAACAAACCATCAAGAAACTGGCACGTGTGATCTGATCAATACTGCATTAACCAATATGTAAGCCATGTATCAAAGCAAATCAAAATACAATGGTATGTAAGGGTTGAGTTCACTCTTTTGTTGCCCCTAAATGAATACATTCCTTGAATCTTATTGCACTGATTTGATGTACTGTCATTGTCAACACAGCCTGATTACATTCGCCCCATTCTCCAGGACTCAGGACTCTCCAGGATGTCAGTTATGAGTGGCAATAGCAGTAGGCCAATGAGAATCGAATCATCTATTTATGCCAGAATGTTTGAAATCATTGCTCAATATTCTAACTTGGGTTCATTTAGTTCCTATAATACTGTGACAATAGGAAGTTCACAACAATAGACAGACGAGACGGGAAATAGCCGATGTTTTTCTGCCTTTATTGGATGTGTCGATAAGCCCTATACTGATGTATGTGCCACTGCTCCTGTCTGCGATGCCAAACTTGCCATCAATCTCCAGCCAATAGGTCCACCACAAAAGCGCATCCTTTTCCGGCTACACAGCGGACTAATGCACGTAAAGGCCACGTATTTGAAAAACCATTAAGCTCGGCGTGAACGGTCTAATGCTGCCCCACACAAGTCAAACAACACTGTGTGAACTCCGGTCACTGATCATTACTTTTGCCACGAAGCCAAGCAGTCCCCCATTGTACTAACTGTGCTTTTCTTCTTCTCCAACAACAAACGTCAGTGGCGCACTTGAACTTGGATACCATCCCACTTCTTCTCTGGCAGGAGGCACCCCCACTAGCCCCCCCCCCCCTCCCAAACCACACCACACACACGCATACACACACACCGACGGACGGACGCACGCGCCGCTGCATATAGGCTAGCCTACCCCCCCCCACTGGCACAGTCCCCCTTTTCATCCCGCGTGAGTCAACCAGAAGTAGCCACGCGGACGCAAACTGGAGAAACATTTGCCCGCCGCGCGCTTGTTTGTGGAGAGACTATACGAAGCAGCAGCAGCAGCAGCAGCAGCACGCGGAGGAGGAGGTGTCTTGTCTGCCCGTTTCGCTTACTGCTCTCCCTCTCTCCTCGCGCACTGACGCACACTCTCTCTATCAACAACGGAGGAGCCAAGAGTTATAGCGCGCCGTTCCAAGACGCACGGGAGGGGAGAAGAACGTGCCAAACAGGTCATTTTTTGGGGGGTTAGAGAAAAACGCACGGAGTGTTGGGGGGGAATCCTAGAGTAAACAGCAGCAGCGTCTTGACCCCGCGAAGGAGAGAGAGACGGAATTCTAGAAAGCAATCATCTGTAATCAGGAGCGCACAGTCCAGGATTTGGGGAAAGGTCATCCTTCCTGCGTAAACACGAGACACTATTCTAAACATCCAGGTGTGGACATCATAACTATCCGATACGGGGCGAAAGAAGAGGGAAGACGGGATAGTTGGACCAGCTGAAAGCCAGTGAAGACCGACACCACGGTTCAAGCAGACTCCAAGTGCAGTTCACCGGGCGATGCCAGAGTAAATGCCGGGGCAATGTCCCGCCGCAAGCAGGTGAACCCGCAGCACTTTTCTTTGACGCACAGGGAGACGGTACAAGGTGAGTTAGAGCTTCCCACACGCGTGTATACTGTTATCTGTATCTTTGAATGTCTTTTTTTAAATCATTTTCATTAAATTTGCTAAATATAGTTGGCTTAGTAAAGTTCTAACAGGATGGTGAAATTATTTGGAAAGACTTTTGCGAACAATGAAAACAATAGTTCCGCTTTTGAATTGAAAAATATCGTCCCACGTGCGCCAGCTCTTTGGGACTTTATTTGTATTTTTTAGACCAACTTTGTATTGAGTTTGATCAAATGCACTGTGCTATGATTTACC
>JAVQKC010080516.1:0-15000 GCA_036025475.1 Philypnodon macrostomus | reverse complement strand
AAATGCACAAAGTGAACTGTACGGCGGCCGCATATATGCACAGTTGCTCGTCTCCGGATCGCCGCTTCATGTGAATTACGGTCGCAAGCTGTGAACTGTAGGTAAATATGTGTTTGTGTTCTTTCTTTGCCGCCAAAAGATTATGAGATGGAAATTATTTGGCAGGCGGCCAGGAAGCCATCGCCATTTAGAGAAAAAATATTTGGCATCAGATCATCACTCCAGGGCGAACTGAGTGGACTGGAACGTGTTTGGGGGAGTGTACGGGGAGGAAGGGTGCATTGTTGGGTAGGGAGTGGGGATTAGCGTAAGAAAGAAAAAGATTTGCAGGAATCAAAAATATATAGTTGTGCATAATGTGGGTTTAATAGTCAGCAGCTGAATATTTTTACACAGGCTATACACATCAGTTTTATCTTATGTGTGTGTGAGAGGTTGTCTGTATTATAAATGCATACTTGCTGACATTTGGGCCTTGAAAATCTGAAAAATTTTATGGGGGCTTGTTCAGAAACTCATACCTAGATGGCATTTAAAAAAAATCTTTGTTGAATCTAATTGGTACTTCCATAAGCCTTTCAAAATTGGGGGGCTATTGGTGGCATTCATACTTTAACCCTGCGTGAGAGCTGGAAAGGGGGGCTCGTTCGGACACTAATACCTCAATCTGTTTGCATTTCTATGTTTTTTGTTATCATATTTTGGATGAAATGATCTGCATGTATAGACAGAAAACACACACTATACAAATGAATGGAATGATTCACATTTTCACACCAATACATTTAGCTTATGTGTGTTAGGGGTTGCCTACTCCAAAAACAAGCTTGTAAAGTGTCAAATATGGTATAGAAAAGAGCACAAATCATAGTGAAATCTGGCGAAGAAAGTGAAACTTGACTTTTAAAACTGAGATTGGTGCGACCCTTAGAGTTGAGATTTTTTGCAGTCTTATTCAGGGAACCCATATTATTCATACCCTGCTTCCTAGTTTTGCCTTGGAATCTCTGGAGCTTCAGGTTTCTCAGGGCATTTTTATAGCAGGTACCGGTACATAAGGGTTAGTGTTATAAAAAGCGGAGGTTGTCTGTGGGGGATTTATGTTGAGCAGTGGGACCCAAGACTTCGCCATAGGGGAGGGAGGCAAGGGAGGTGGGAGACTGTAATGGTTATTAATGACCGTGTCGGATCTGTGAAGAATGAGATTTACTCTTTTAACAGGACCCCAGGTTTTGGCTTATAGATTTTCTGTCTATGGAGAATACCACATTTCACCTGCTTCTATTCATATGCACACATCTTTTTTTCTCCCTTCTTTATTTTTTCTGTGATACGGTGCAATACAAAAAAGACACAGACACAGACACACACGCTGGTAGCTGTGGCCTCTGCTTGGCTACACTTTGTTCTGGGGCTCCCACGTGGTGAAGGCAAGCCAGCACAGATATGACAGCTCGGTGCAGCGAAGGCCCTCACCGGAAACACCGCCTGCAACAAGAGATGAATCGCATCCTGGCCGCACACACACATTCATACATACATATATATATGCATGTGTCACGTCCCACCCACACAGATCTCTCAGCGATGAGCCGCGCAGGTGTTTGTCTCGACCCAAGAAGTGGGTTGTTTTGTCTCATAAGTGTATGAGAAGCTTTTATTAGGCAAGACTTGTGTAAAAACGTAAGGGATTTTGTAGGTGGGCAGCTCATGTGATGTGGTAGAACAGACTGTCCACTAATTGGGCAGTTGGTGGTTCAATTCCAACTAGTTTATATTGCTGTTGTGTGCTTGAGCAAAGCACTTAATCTACCCTTCCAGTATGTATGAAGGTGTTAATAATTGTTGTGGTGTGTTTGGTAGTGGTTGGAGAGGCCATAGGTGTGGTATAGTTCCCACCTCTGTCAGAGTGCCCCAGGGCAGCTGACTTCAGAGGACAAAGCATATTTTGTTTAGGAGAACTGGATAACTGGAGCTTTTGCCAGAATTAGTCTTGATAGGATGTACTCTTACATACACTAATAAACAACCATTTTCACATCTATTTATTCACCAGGTGAAACTGTGTGAATTAATGAATGAAGACTTTTTGACATATATAAAAATAATACATCATTTTGATCTTTTACAGCAGAAGCCAATCATGATCCAGGGACAGGATCACCTTCTCCCTCACCCCAGTCCTCCACCCCCAGCCCGCGTAGGACCGGCCAGGGTGAGCATGACCTGCTAACGTGCGGTCAGTGCCAGACCAACTTCCCACTGGGCGACATCCTGGTTTTCATCGAGCACAAGCGGCGTCTATGCAGGGGGCTTCGGAGTCCTTCGGGATCCTTCTCCAAACCCGGCGAAGCGGGTGGAGCCAACGGGATCCCCATCTCTCCCAGGGCCAGGTCGCTGGAGCTGGGGGGCGCCAGAGGGGCTCTCCCGGTGGAAGTGGGCATCCAGGTGACCCCGGGCGGGGAGGACCATGAGGAGAGGAGGCTCACACCGGCAAGAGGAATTTGCCCCAAACAAGAAAGAGGAGGTATGACACCAAACCGATATCCATCCAGTATCATACAATTCAAATAGAAACCAGGCTATAATCACAGCACAACCATCAGATCAGCCCGGCTAAACACCCTTACACCTTTAAACACACACCTGTCCGAGATAGATAACTCTATTTAAAGAATTTGACAGTGGCCTTCAGGTGGGATTAATGTACCCGGGAATGATTTCATTAGAGCTAAAAGTGTGTCTATTCAGCTCCCAATTCAGAGTAAAACATCACACAGCGTGGCAGGCCTGAAGGACTTCTTCATCTGAAACCAATTGTGAAAAGGCGAGAAGGAAGGTGATAGAGGTAGCCGCCCCCAGTGTGTGTGTGTGTGTGTGTGTGTGTGTGTGTGTGTGTGTGTGTGTGTGTGTGTGTGTGTGTGTGTGTGTGTGTGTGTGCGCGCGTATGTGTGTGTGTGTGCGCGTATGTGTGTGTGTATGTCTATGGGAGTGTGTGCACATGACATGTCTTTGTAAAGAAGCATCTAAAAAAAAGCTGATTAAAATTCGTCTGTGCGCGTGGTGAGGAGAAGGGGATTAATAAAGCAGCAAGGCCGTTCATGATGGGGCTATAGGGGGGTAGACATAGGAAGCAGGGCCTGGGAGCGCTGCGGGAAAACTGGTTCAAAGTTATCACCGGAGACAGTCACCATCGCGCCCTAGAGCTGGCAAGGCAAGGGTTGGCTGGGATTACACCAGCTCTGCAAGGCTACGGCTGAGGCCTAGGTCACGAACATGACAGTTGTATTGTGAAGACTAGTGGGAGTAAATCAGGAATTAGCAGGAACTGGCCACTACAGTGCTTTTTTGCAGGGAAAGACAAGGCACACGAGGGGTAGTAAAATTGGGGCTCATTCAGGTACGAGCACTTAAACAAACACACTTATTTTACCGTGTCCTGTGATAATACATATGAGAAAGTCTCTGTCATACTTTGCCTGTTTTCAGACTTTTTGGGGCTGCATACACAAGAAAAAGAAACAAATGAAAGAGCTATGTAACTCAATCAGATCATGAAATTTTGTAAAATATATCCTATAATATGTTCAGCCATTTTGGGGGCCACGTGACTGCTATAGCTTAAGGCCTATTCCCTATTTCTGTACTGGTATGGCAAAGAAAACATGTAACAATAAGAACAACACATAATTATGTAGCACATTGCATTTTTAATCACATTAATTATAGTCATTATGTCATAATTATAAAGTGTTTTTGTGGTGCATTAAGAAACATTAGGCATAACACTACATTGTCCGTTCTAAAACAAAACCTAGCTGACATACAGACATATTGATACCAATCGTGTATTTTTCACATGGTTTGTGAATGCTGCGGGACAATGCAACACATGTGTGAGATTCTTGTGTGTAGCTAGCAGCTGTGTGTGGCCTGCCATCACTTGTAACGAACCAGAGAGATCACAAACAATATGTGACACACTTCTGGATGTCAAGGCTAATTACAGAAAATACAACGGGAGGCCTCTTATTCCAGGGATAAGAAGCATGTTTCAAGTTATGTCTCCAAAGATGAAATAAGGGAGAATGACTTGTGTATGTGGGACTGAAATAAGTCAAACATTGCTCTACATACAAATTGTGCCGTAATCATCACACAAAAAATATTTCATTGTCTCAATTTACTCAAATCAGTCCAAATAAATGATGTGCATTCAACTCAATTTCTCATTTCTAGATGCTGTATTTTTTCCATTGATTGTTTTTGAGATTTCTTCATATTAATGTGAAATAGTCCATTGAAGTTGAATCCACATATTTCTAGTCGGACTGAGACAATGACAGATTTCTTTGTGTGAATGATGTACTGTGGATTTTACCTATACATGTTTTATAGTATTGAATTGAATTGATAGAATGTTTTGCTCTGAAATTGAAAAAGAAGTCGAATATTTGGTGTAAAAGATGGCATTTGATGTGGTATAATAATGATAATTTTAAAAAGTGATATTTATTCTAAATGCCTTTTTGAGAGCTGTTGAATTGTGATCAGATGGGTGTATTTTTAAGACACTCTTTCTCTAAAAAACAGATGTTTTCAGCTTCTGAGAAGGTCAGTGCCTCAGCATAGACTCCTAAATATGTGTGATTGAACCAAACTATAACTCTGGCATGTTTTTGATGAGAAAACAACAGTATAATTTGGTAGAAAGCTTAGGTAAGAACACTATAAAGAAAATTGAAAGTCACTTTTACAATTTCTACATGTACGCTGGAACACGTATATGTAGAAATTGTAAAAGTCTATTGCTAGCATGTGAACTGAAGACTACCCTAAACATTGTCTTTTTGGTGGTGAGGGGCGTGACTCATGGTGGTAGAACTGCAGTCAGTCAGACAGACAGTCAGTCAGACAGACAGACAGACAGACAGACAGACGGACAGACAGACAATGTGTTATCACTAAGAGAACAGGACATGAAAGCACTCGGAGCGCCTTATAAAAGAGAAGAGGAGAGCTCTGTTCAACACATTAGATTGCCACTCAAGGCATTCTCCAGTTTTAAGCTAAATTAGATTACATTATTAGGCCTAATTAAGTCCAATATGCTCCTATAGCACACACACACTTGGGGAACGTTGTGTGTGGTAATGAGACGTTTGCAGCAAGGAGGAGATTGCAAGCAGTGGCAATGTTTTTACTGTTGACACATGTGGACAAAAAAGTATAATTAGATAGGATTGCACAATATATTTAAAATTTGTCATGATTTTGATATTGTCATTTGATCACAATAAATGAATGACAATAATATGCTCTTTATAGGTCCTTAGATGTTTACTAAGTGCTTGAAGCGGTGTACCAATCTATGTCATGGCCATAAACATGACATAACAGTTATATTTGATAGTTATAATTTTAGTCCTTATTTAGCCCTAGTCTGGGTTTACAGCCTTGTCTTGCTTCATTAATAAAAACAGAACTGAGCCATAAAGGGTCACAAGCCAATGTACCATTTGTGCCAGTCTCAATCTCTGATTAATGGAGTGTTTTGTGTCAGAAATGGCGCCCAATGTAAAAACATACGCCAAAACATATATGCAATTAAAACTAAACTTTCACCATATATAAAGCTCGTTAGTGGTGTCCAACATTACCATTTATATAACAGCCCTTTAACAATTTAACTATTGTACTATTTGGCTAACCTTAACCACCCCATCTCTTCTGATTTTTTATTTATCTTCATCACATCCTGTTTGGCTTCTTTGTCTGTCAGCCTGCATGCTTGAACTGCTGCAAGCCTAGCAGATTCAACCCAAAAAAGGTGCACGCAACCCCGGCCTCCACCCTCTTGCAAACACACACAGCTCATGGCATCGATGAAAAATGGCCCCTTACGCACCATGCAGTTTTTTTTTTTAAACCCGACTTTGCTTTGCTGATGCATGCACTCCGACTTTATGTTTATGTGTTACCCTTTTCACAGTGTATGTTAATGCGTGTGTGCGAGGTGTATGAATTTGCGGATCAGTCTGTCAGCCGCGTGTGTGAGGAATGATGCGTGTCACCGGTTGTCGCTGGGGGAAAAGCGCCACAGTGCTTAAGGCGACCCTGGCCCTGCTTTGAACCCCTCCCAGGACGACAGGCGTAGGGGCCCCCTTTGGAGCACTTTAAGACATAGACTACATAGGGACAAAGTCATATTATAATGAAAGATCCACTGTCTTTATTCATATGATCAAACATTGTGGGTTGAGATCACAAGGTAAATATTTCATGAGGTGCTGGGAGCGACAGTGAAATGTTCTTAACGTCTCTGTCTGTGGTGACCAGATCATAAAGGACCCAATGTGGGACATATCACAAACACAGTGATATAGTAGTAAATAAATATTGCTATTCAGAATGTCTAATTAGCCGCTTTGCATTTATGTTTTTAGTTATGCTGGCATGAGTCAAAATGTGGGACGTGGCTTTGATTTGTGGGACACTGGATGTGAGTTGATAATTCTGTGCAATCCAACAGAACGTCACGTCACTGTAAGCTGACTGTAGATCTTCCCACTGTTAATTACAATTACATTTGTTTTCCAGGGCACAAAATTAGTCGAACCAAGTACAACATTAGCAAACCTATCGCAAGATTTGTAGTTCAATCCCGGTTCACTGCTATTATGTCTTTGGGCAAGACACGTCGGCTGCTTGTGCTAGTGTGTTTGTCGTAGTGTGTTTGGTAGTCAGAGTGGCCTTAGGTATGGAATGAAATGTATGGCACACAGACAATAGATCACCCTGCTGTGGACTGCTCACTCACTCTCCGGTTATATCACCATTACAGCTATACGACTCACTCCCGCTCACTCTCTCAGCTGGACGCCACTTACAAGATTTCTCTGATACTATTACTTTTTTTTCCCAGCTGACATAAAATGGTGGCTTTGATCAAACCATTTACCACCAAGGCTTGACATTAACACCTACCAATCATCCATCCATCCATCCATCCATCCGTGTGGGTTTCCTGACCTATTCACTGACATTAGACACTATAGTAACCCACAATGTTGATTAGCCACTTATACTGTGTCCAATACTACTTCAGCTAATTCTGCCTTTAAGTGTAGAGTAGATTGCTTGATTTATTATATAGGTTTTTCTACAACTCTCTGCATGGGTTCCTAAAGTAGGGGTTATATGAAAGTATTGTATGGCTCAGGTGACTTGCAAAATGAATGTTAACCTCAATAACAATTGTAGCGCCAATTACATTTGCTCAAAGTGAAGTGTTTTGGAAATTTTGTAAAATAATGTGATTCTTTTTCCACATACGATTTTAACACACAAGAAATGCGACTTCGAATCCGGCTTAGCACGAGCAGTGGCTGTTCCAAAAAACCACATCCCATTATTTGACATGCTTCTCCAGCGATCCCTTGTAACCCGACCTTTCTTGCCTAAAATTGAGAGTTACCATAATCACCCAATATCTTTTCAGCACCTCTGAACTTGTCCAAACCAGGCACTGACATTATAGATGCACCTTCACATGCTTCTCCGATGATCACCCGTAACCAGATCTCACTGCCCTGCTCTATATCTCGAGGCAACTCGGCTGAAAATTAATGTTACACAATGGGCCCCTTTTTTAAAAAAAACTATCAATCATTGTTTATTAACGTGAACTAGTATTTCCTGTTACGAGAAGATGACAGTTGTGGCCCAGGGCTCATCTTCTGCAAAGTAACTGTGACTAAGGATGCAACCATTTAGCAATTACATATTAATCTGTGACCTTTATCGTTTAATGTGTCAGTTTTGTTTCAAGGTTCAAGGTCTCTCTAAGGACACGTTTGATTCACAAGTGTCAGCTGCGTAGAAACACAAAAACACACCGTGAACCCTATAGACAAACAGACGGAAACCACACAAAAACACACCCAGTTGCCAATACAACCAAAAAGCATTATGGCATTTCAAACAGTAGCCTTGCATTCAGAGTGTGTCATTTACCAATTTGACTGAGTTATTTGGTTTGGACAAGATATGATTAATGCCCATAGGTTTGATAGTGAGAATGCATCCGTTTATATGAATCCCTTCCTTGCATGAAAACGTACAACCACATAGCAAGCTGCAGTGTCAAGTTTGTCTCATAAGCAAGTTGAGGACCATTGCATTTTTTGCACTTCAGATTTCACTTGATTTGACAGTCAGATTATACAATTAATTAATTTCAATGTGAATCTATTTTGCATCAAGAGTCCCTCATACGTCTGTTGTATAGCAATGCATTCTCAATGTCAAACAAAACCCCCGACTTTTGATCAAATTCATAATCATACCAGAACACAGAAAAACCTCAACACCTTTCCGGAGTAAAGGTGTCTCACCCCTTTCCTCCCCCTTCTCTGCACTTTTTCTTTTTTTACCCACACCACCCAATGCTCCCTTTAATCACCTGGCTTGCTCTCATTTCCATATTAAATAGGCTTTAATCATGAAAAGCAATCAGCCTCTTGCATATTCATACCTTCTCCTTCTATACCCCCCACCCCTCTGAACGCCCTGTCTCGCTCTAGTGCCAAAGCAGCACCGGTAATCAGTAGGCAGCCGGTGTAATGCCTTACCATAACGCCATAGCCCCGGCCCCATCGCATGAAAACACACACACACACCGAAATAACTTCACATGCTACTTATCTCCACTCCGGGAACGAGAGAGTGAGTGAGGAGAAGGAAGGGGAAGGGAGATAAAAAAAAAAATGAAGATGGTGAGACTGATCCCTGATTTGAGGCGCGAATATTTGTACAGAGGCTCAAGGAAAAGTCTATTTGCATAATGACTTTGTAGTTTTGCATTAATCACATTTGCATATGAAAATGCGTTAATTACTCCTGATGATTTTTTTTTTTTACTTGCCTTCATTTGATGTCCAAGCTCCAGGGTTGTGATTAGGGGTTACATGGTGGCAAGTTGTGGAGGTTGGGTGCAATTTTTATTTATTTACATTTTTTCACGGTTAGCATAAGCTCCGGTTAATTGAGCACATTTCAACCTTTTTTTATTTGTGTGTTTTTGTAAGTCCTTGCTACTTGAACATATTTAGATTTTTGTTTCTCCTTGCAAAGGTCAAAGAAATGGGACCTCAAGCTTGCTTTATGACATTAACCATACCAACCAAACAGTATCATTGTAAACAGAAGTGCAGAATATGTGTAAATACAAAAGCGATGCATGTCCTAATAAAGTCAGACTTTCATTGTCAGATGATGTTTTCAGACTCAAACAGATCTGCTTATTCTGTCTGTGCTAGCAAGCTGCACAAAATGACAAAGTATGCAATGCTGTGATTGGCTACTGTGGCAGTCTTTACACATGCTCGTAATAAGGTATGTGTGTGTAGAACTTGACATCAACCACATTAACCAAAAAGACACAATGACTTTACGATGGTTGCAAAGCACGTTCTTTTCATCCTCTTAAACCTGTGCAAATGATTGAACACAATAGTGAACACACAGCCTTGAAGTCTGTCCAGTGCACGTCTATAGTGAATACATGTTTACAATTACAGTATACTTGTCCCTGCTTGTGCACGGGGCCCCGAGTGTTGTTGGCCTATAACGGCGCTCCTCAGACAGGACCACCCCAGGGGCTGTCTGCCTCGGCTTGTGTCTGTCTGTCTATGGGGTCAAGCGGGTCTATAAGGGAGCGCAGCTGTACCTTACACACATACACACAGAGAGACGCACACACATGCAAGGCCAAAACCAGCACCTGAGCGAAGCGGAAACACAACATGCGAGGATTCATAGACAAAGCCTGGTGGAATGCATAGACCGGCGCACATTCACACACACACTATAAGGCTTAAAGGCTCCCACATGAAGGCATCAAACGCTCCACAACTAGCTTTATGGCACTCATATGGCAGCAGATTTGATATTTTCCTACCACAGCGGGGGAATAAAACTCGCCACTAATTTGGACTGCGAGCGCCACCGCTAACTTTCAGCATGTGCCTGTTGCCTTCCAGATGTGTGGACTCTGTGCTCCTTAACAGCCTTGCTTAAGAGCCATTAGAAACCTCACACCATGTCCGCACTACACTGCTTGTGAGGATTGGAAGGACTTTGAATAGTCATTTCTATCCAAAACACAAATGCACATTTTTTGGCTGGTCACACTGACAGTCAATATGAAAGTGGTTAAAATTGCTTTTTTTTTCATTGATAAATAAATTGACCAATGAGTGAACATTTAATTTACTGGGCTGTCACCATATGTCCCACATTTGCTCAAAAACGAAATGGTCATTTTTAGTCAACTCTGGTATTTCCCCAGTTAGTAATTAAAATGGATTATGAGTCATGAAAATATTAATCCAATAATTACCATTTGGGTAATTAGGTAGGTTTTAGTAAGATTCCATATATAGAAAAGTAACAGCTGGTTTGACAAATATGATCCAAGGAGAAGACGTATAGATCTCTTAAAGGGAGCCATATATCATCTTGATTTTGCTAGATGATAATCTTCTAATGGGTGTTTCACAAAGATTGATTGTCTGTATTAATGTTATATTATTGCTTGTTCATCCCTTTATAATTTAATTTCTTAAACTCCATGCATCCAAAAGCTCTCACGCTTTTCTTGCTGAACACGTTCTGATGTAAACTTGATGGCCACCACAACCCCTTGACCATAGTGATTCATCTTGAACATATGTCTTTATGATCTTTGCATAAACATCTATAATCATAGTTGCCTTGTACCGGCTTCTGACAGCAGGTGTGCATGCCAACCCCCAGTGTTCAGCAAATTCTAGAACGGGCCCTGAGGTAATTACAGTATATGTGTATGTCCATGCATTTGAAACCAAAGAACCTGCTCTCTAACCTGTATCTTTCTATGGTAACACTCCCATCAACCGGTGTGAGGCCAAACGTATTATACACCACTTTTAAGACTAATGGGAAGATTTCTGACCGAGGCATTCATTGGCTTTTTCCTGTTGAAAAGTAACGTGTTGTGTTTGGCTTCGGGACCAAAAGGCTACCATTAGTATTTCTGAAAGGAGAAACAGTGATAGTGCTTGTTAGCCAGTCTCAGGGTAATCCTACATATATAGCACGCTGTCGTGTTTTCTCTTTGCTCTTATCTTATTAGGCTCTGATTGGGTGGGATTGTGGGAGAAAGGAGAAAACGAGGAAGGAGCATTTATCGTTGCATTTTCCCTTTTTACGGCTGCTTCGCCACAACAGATACTGAAAGCCTTTCATGGTACATTTACAATCCCACCCCTTATTTTCGCCATTTATTTTAAGGAGACGCAGACAAACACATGACATGCATTATCTTGTATCACTTAAGTGGAGATCTGTTTGGTGCAGAATGATGGAGGTACTATTACAGAGCCCTGTGGAACTCTTTAATAAGATTAGGTTCGCTCAACAACAACAAAAAAAAACATTCTCTTTTTGTTAAGCTTGGCTCTTGACCAGTTAAAGTTTTGAGGCCAAGGACTACTAACGCAAAATAGACGGCAAGGCTACGCAAGAAAGTCTTTTAAACTACATTATTCATCCTCAAGAACTCTTTGTGTCAGTCCTAAGCCTGGATAATTGGAAATATATATAGGTTAGTAGAAATGAATGCAGTAAATTCAGTACTTTTGTTTAATTTTTCATCTAAATTCAAGTTCAGGAACCACAAATTTCCCATGCTCTGTAGAAGCTCATTTTCTACAACCCCTGTTTGAAAATAATGCCAGTTATTCCATATTCCTTTCTTAAGGATTTGTTCTGGTCCTAAGCTCAGATAAATATCAATAAAAATGCATCAAGAAGGCCATTTAAAAACTGCCAGAAATGACACAACGCTATACTCCATTGTCACGTTTTGAACATATATAAATTATAAACAAACAGTAGTTTCATTAAAATTCCATAGTGTCATTGTGATGATAGTGACGTGTGCTTTTTGCCTGTTTCTGTTTCAAAAAAAGATGTGTGCTGTCATGTCCACAGATGGCATTGCAGACAGTTAACCGCTCCAGGTTAAGGGCCTTCAGCTTTGGCACAACTCAAGTTTTCCAAAAGGTCCTTCTTGAGTGTGTCTTTCTTTCCCAGAGCAAAACGGCACTATCCAAAATGAAATAAAGCCCTAGATGTTATCAGTGCGATTGGTGCCAGCGGAGCTTGTCTGGGCCCGTGGTCTGGCAGGGCAGCGCTGGCCCGTACGAGTCGCTGTGTGAACGTGTGTGTGTGTGTATAAATATTTGTGTGTGTGTCCTAAAGGCAGTGGAGAGATGAAAGCTTTCTTTAACCATAAGCTATGCAGGAGCCGTGCCAGGAGCAGGAAATGTATCAGCGTGATAACAGCCAGAAAGACAGAGTGAAAAAAGGAGGAAGAGAGAGAAGGAACAAGACACTGAACACTGAGGAATATCTACAAGAAAAGTGCTTCTATAAACTGACAACAACTGAATGATTTCATTAGACGTTATTTATGGAAAGGGCAGAAAGCAATGCATCATTTTAATTCATTTTTTCTCTGTTATTTGTGAAGGGTGTGTGGGTGACTGGAGGGTAACCCAGCAACTACAGTTTGGGCTTTAGGCAGAATATACCCAGAACAGGTTAGTCACAGGGCTGACACAGCAACACCGACAGACATCCAACTACTCTCAGATCCTTGAATATGACAGCAGTATAAGACAAACAAAGGGGGATTGTCTGTGCGGACCACCTAGCCAAAAGGAGTGTTCCCAAAGCCTTGATAACAGATAGATATCTCATAATGGTAAAGAATCCTAAGTAATTCTGATCCTAATTATTTTTGACTTTCCCTGAACATTCATCACAATTTTACATTTATTTGTTTTGTTATATTGCATCTTAGCAGGTAACCAAACAGTTTTTCTTCAAATACACATTTATATCTTCATTTCTTTTTTTAAAGTCTCAAACCTTTCAATATTTTCTCATCATATTCCCTTCATATACAGTATTCCACAGAACTGCAGGGGCGCCTGGAGCTAAATCACACAATCACTAATGTCATGCCATAAGTATTTGCTGGGCGTGTATGTTGAGAGATTTATCCATTGGTGTGAGTGCGGCTCATTCAAGGCTAGGTGCATTAAACAGAGAAAGCCAACCGAGAGGGAGACTTCGGCACACCTGAGCATGTTTGAGACCGCACAGAATAGAAAGAATTCATCTGGAGACAATGCAATGTTATTAATAATGTTTTGCCGCTGGCCCTCGTAACAAGACGTTAATGTTAGCCATGAAAAGTACACCTGCACAGGATAGAAGGTCACCATAGATTTTTTTGTAAAGTTGGATGTAATTATTTATTTGTTTCAGGTGTACAAGTCTGATGCATTTTCTAATTCATTTCATTTCCCCCTTTGATAACAACAATTGACATGCTTACATACAATGTGAAACATCAAGGAGGAGCTGAGGTTATTCAACAGGATTTTTTATCTAAAAGGTCAAGTGGTTCACAGACTAATTCACCATTGCCCAGTGTGTTCCCTGTTTCTGGCCCATAGTTGCCATAGTAGTAAAAGTAATGAAAAGAATGTCAATGAATAAATATAATCATCAGGTGTGACTGTAGAGTGAATGAATAGTACAAAAATATGTAAAAGCGCATTGGGTGTCTTAAAAAGCGCTATATAAATGGAAGTTAATAATAATAATAATAATAATAATAATAATAATAAACCAATGTAAAGCAAACACAATGCCCAGAACAAGAAAAGATGAAGTTTGTGAATGAGGTATTTTTGTTGAGAACAGGGTGAACTTACACGTACTCCTCAATTGCAGAACCAACCAACCAACCAACCAAAAAAAGTCAGGGAAGTCATATTTATTTTAAAATTTGAGATGAAAAGTCAAAGAACATGACTGATAATGACCATTCAAAAACACTGCCTTGGTCCATCAGTGCCTAAAACCAGTGCGTTCTTCCATTTATGCCTAATCCATAATGAATGAGAGAAATTACACAGATCACTGGCTCCATCCGAACAGCGTGAACAAGAGGCTGCTATAATTAAGAGCACAGTTCGGCACAAAAGAGACAACTGTATTCAAGGTTTTCCAAGAACAAGTCGTTTAGTTCATCCTCCCTCGGATTGAAGTCATCAGTCTTGTCCTTTGTCAAGTGGATGACGGTGTTTTTTTACAGTGGAGGTCAGGACACAGTCGAGCAGAGCGGGATGTCTTTCCGAACTATTTAACAGTGTACATCTCATTTCCTCGTGGGCCATTATAGTAAATCTACATTATGGAGGCCTGTCAGAGCTGTCTGCGGGTGATCACAAAGGGGCATAAGGCATGGGAGTCATGAGAACACTGCCATCTAAAGATCAGACAAGGGAATACACTCTCTAGTAGGACTTGATTGCTCCATTTACATACACCACTTTTATAGTAGTTCTTATTAGTGCTGCCCATAAGTCGTTGTGTCCTTGGGCAAGACAAGTCAAGCTCTTGTTTACGTTTGGAAATGTTGTGTGAATGGTGTGTTTGGTAGTGATCAGTCTGGTCCAGCTGTTGTTACAGAGCTGGTGGAAAGACTTAATGGCGAAAAGTGCTTTGATGGTCTTGGAAAGTGCTATATAAACTAGGCCTGGGCTGTCGTCCCCGACAGGAAGGAGTATATCGGCGAAATGGCCCCATACGTCTGCCCCATACGTCTGCTACAACTGGCACCAACGGGCACCTTAATCAGACATTGTGTGATTTGTAAGGGTCAATTAAGAGGCCTCGCCCCCAAACCATGACAAATATGGGAAGGGTCTATTTGACTTTTATGATTTGTCTGGATGTTTGTGCCAAATTTTGAAAATACCCTAAAACTACATTCTTCTTTCAGTCTATAGGGGGCGCTATAGAGGTAACTGCCATCATATTAGTCAGATGTGTTCAGGGCCGGGGGGTAATTAGGTATTTCAGGTTTGAGCCTAATCG
>JAVQKC010080497.1:0-18596 GCA_036025475.1 Philypnodon macrostomus | reverse complement strand
TAGCGCTTTATTAGGACACTCAAAGACGCTTTACATATTTTTGTATTATTCATTCACTCCACAGTCACACCTGATGGTCTGCCCTGGGGCACACTGACGGAAGCGTGGCTGCCAGTTTGTGCCTACGGCCCCTCCGACCACCACCGAACACCAATCAAACAACCACATTCATTCATAGGCAATGTGGGTTAAGTGTCTTGCCCAGGGACACAACGACAGTGTGCGCTCGGACGGGGACACGAACCACCGACCCTCTGGTTGAAGGGCGAGCACCACCCACTGCGCCACTGCCGCCCCAGTTTTACTGGACCTTACAGAAATGTTGATGACCACAACTGTTTTTTCATTGTATGCTCAGAATGATTCTATCCCTCACCACAAACACAATATTTTTGCTCCAGTCGCCTCCATTCCAGAATTTTGTATATTCCACATGACAAACATATGGGGTCTCGTAATGAGTTGGGAGTTTGAAATAAAGTCTAAAAGGGCTTAAATGAGTTTTACCCAAATGTTAATTCAATGTACTTTAGTACACAGTATAATATGGTTAACAGAACATTTGCCAATCTGCATATCTATGAATAAGCCATGGAATTAAAAAACAGATGGTAAACACAATACTGTATGATGCTATCTTAAACATAGGCTGTACCATAAAAGTGACTGCTTTTTTTTATTGAGCACCAGCTAATATACTGTATGGATACTAAAACAGAAGGGAACTGTACATTTAATATATATTTTTCTTATCAGTTTTATAAAATGTTATGGAAGTTTTAAAAAAAAGTTAAAATAGAAATCATCTGGACTTTGGAAAGTTTAATTTATCAGCAAGTCCAATGTTTAGATGACGTCATTAGCAGGACAAGTGAGATTTAAAGAAAACACAAATGCATTGGTGTTAATTGGTGTTCATTCATACAAGGCCTTTGTATATGATCACATAAAAACACCTGTTGACGAGGCAGATTACAGTGTCTTATTTAGTCTTTTTGGTGTTTACTCAAAAATGTTTCTTTCCTTATTTGGAATGAGGCTTTATTCATTGTAATCCACTGACTCATCATTGCTTTTAATTGAATTGTTGTCATCTACAGGCACAGTTTTCAAGGTAGCCTATTTATGGAAAGTCCTGTTGTCTTCACACAAACAAGTACAGTAAATTACTCCACAATGTATCCTCGTCCCACAAACAACCACGGCGGTATCGTTAAAGTGGTCCACAATTATCCAACGCAACTTTCAGAGTGGAAAATGATTTGCATTTAATTATGGCTACAGAGTGGTTCCTTTAAAGCCAAAGCAAAAAGATAAACTTTATTTGAAAAATGATGTTGTTTTGTTCCCTCGTGCAAACACTCGGGCCTTATCAATCATGCAGATGCAACCTTTTCAGGCAGTGATTGACGCTTCCATGTCAGGGCTGTTGCCATGGCTACGCTGATATATCCAATCCATTCTGCCTGGCTCGTCTAAAACCCAAACATGTAGAGCTGCTTTAGGAGTGTCATTACTTTAAAAATTCACCGATTCTATAAAAGGAGCTCGCCATATTATGTGTTTTCACTCAGATAATTTCATATGTACCATACACATTTCATTTAGAGACGAAGATTGTCTCTTGCATAATGTATAATGAAATCTCAACTTATTGCCCTTAGAGGGATATTACTATGATAGAAGTGGCATCTTTTCTCCATCTCAGGGCTCAGCTTGCATTTGTCCGTGAAGATTAAACTGCAATTGCTCTGTATCACAGATGTTGGGTGTGATATCTGCAGGGAGGAGAGGGGCTTTCATATGTATGTTTGGCACACATATACAGCCCATAGTGGAATTGGTGCTAAAATTGCATGCTTTTTACCATTTGAATATTTGTGCTTTGTCACAGTGGCTGCGGTGCATTTTAGGCCCTCTGATTACCCCCCACTCACCAAGCTGCTGCCTCCATGTCACTATGGAGACACTGGTTGCTATACATCAGCCAATCACAACCGAGTAGGAGATAGAGTATGGTGCTGTATGGTAGTATCTTAAAGTTTGTCTGACTTTCTCCCCCACAGAATGTTAACTTATAAATAGAAAAGTTTATCTAAATGTACAAAAATGACAAGTTACTTGTATATGTAATGTATTATCAAAACCAAAGCTACAGTATTCTAAACCAGTTCTTAACCAGAAATATACGGAAGCGTATTGCATTCACCTGATTTGAAAAAAAGTTTCTGTTTTTCTGAGAAAAGTTTCTGTTTTTCTGAGAAAGGTTTCTGTTTTTATGAGAAAAAATATTCTGTTTTTATGAGAAAAGTAATTCTGTTTTTATGAGAAAAGTAATTCTGTATTTATGAGAAAAGTAATTCTGTTTTTATGAGAAAGGTTTCTGTTTTTATGAGAAAAATAATTAAGTTTTTACGAGAGAAGTAATTCTGTTTTTATGAGAAAGGTTTATATTTTATGAGAAAAATATTCTGTTTTATGAGAAAGTTTTCTGTTTTTATGAGAAAGTTTTCTGTTTTTATTAGAAAAATATTCTGTTTTATGAGAAAAGTTTCTGTTTTAATGAGAAAGGTTTCTGTTTTTATAAGAAACGTAATTCAGTTTTTATGAGAAATGTTTCTGTTTTTATGAGAAACGTAATTCAGTTTTTATGAAATACATGAAGACTAAACCAAGTCTTAACTAGGACCAAACAGGATTAAACAAGGAATAAACTAAATCCAATCCAGGACTATACCAGGTCTAAACATAACGACCTTCTGATGTTCAGAGCTGTGGTCAGTCACCTGTAACGTTAGCCTACATGGTGACAATAGCGGTTCTCTCGAGTGGCTGTGCGTGTGTGTTTAGGGCGGGTGGGGGCAAAAAAATCATATTTGGCGCCTATCACCATGATGTTTAGGTATAATGATGAACCAATTTGAACCTCAGTATTTCCGGAATTCTTTGTACAGCCCTAACTGAAACAAGGGCCTCTAGGTGTGGTTTTAGGTATACAATGTTTTTAATGCATCGAATTGTGTATCTATGATGGTTTGTTTAATCTATCAGCAAAATTTTCAAGATTTAATTGTATGATTGAGGATATTGGATATAAAAACAATTTGGACCCTGTACCCATTGCCAGATAGGGATAACGCAGCTGCCTCAAGCATAATAACTCCAGCCACAAGCGGTCAGAATATTAGAATAGATAGAGACTTTGATGATCCCAAGGATAGAAACAGTGGATAACAAGATAAGGAACAACACACAGATTACCATAGTTTTTTGTGGATTGTACCACTGTGAAACATCAGGACATTGAGGCTTATTACAAAAAATACATTTGAAGACGCCCTTTTTGAGTCCAGGTTTTGGCACGATGGTATATGCTAATTAATCAAATATAATAAAATAATAATAGGCTAATGGCTAATGTGGTGTCGGTGAACAACAGTCTTGAATGTTACCTACGAGTGGTCACGTGATATGAAAGAGAACAAATCTGTCATAGAATTAGACTCCTCTCTATTGCTATAGTTGTGGGACTAAATAGACAAATTAAAACTGCATGGAGATACATCAGCCAAACTATTTTCTTCAAACTGACTTTGAGGGATTTCCAGTGGGTTAGTGATAAACAAGGAGACAAAGGGGGCAGTTCTAACATAGTGAATGCTAAATGAATGATTCTTTAGATGTGGCTAATGATGTAGTCCCAGGGGAGCAAAGGTAAGTCTGTGGGAACAAAGAGACACCATGTGATACGTTCTAGCCCAGTAACGATGAAAAATGTGGCTTTTTTAAGTAATACTCCAAACCTTGAAATCATTTTTGGGATACATTTTAGCACATTTTGCCATTTGTGGTTATATGAGACCTTTGTGGCTTACTGGATATAGAGCATTTACCCCTGAACTTCAAGATTCAAATTTTACTGGATATTATAGCTTTACCATTCTGATACAGGACTAACAACAGCCACAAGTAGTCAGTAAAGGCAGCACGGCGGTACAGTGGTTAGCACTCTTACCTCACAGCAAGAGGGTCCTGGGTTTGCTTCCTGGACTGAGCAGTCTGGGCCTTTCTTTGTGGAGTTTGCATGTTCTCCCCGTGCCTGCGTAGGTTTACCCCAGGCACGTTTATTCTACCACTAAAAACATGTACAATACACCAGGATAAATAGGAACAAATAATTAATGCATTTATTTTTTCACTGTGAAAAACAAGAGACGTCTGGTTTAATACACTAGGTAGAGCATTTACACCTCAACTACAAAACAGCCACTGAGTTCATTGTCTGAGCATTACAGTATACATTTATAGTGTCTTCATAGATTTTTTTCAAACTTTCAAATTCTTGATGTTGCAGATTTAACGATTCCTTCTTTGCCCTGTCCAACTAAACTTTAGATATATTCTTCTCTCTGCTCCTTTTCATTCAAGTTTTGTATTGTCATGTAGACACTCTGCTTGCTTTTTTAATTTTTAAATGAAATAACAAATAAAAATAAATAAATAAATAAAATAAACACTCACACTTTATTAGCCCTTTCTTCTTAATGTCGTCTGTGTTTTGTAAATAATAAGTGTGCCCCGAGACAATACAATACAGTTAAGACCCATAATCAGATTTCCAAATGAGGCTTTGTTTTCTGTGCTCTGCATGGCTGAACCTTCACTGAATTGTAAATGAGCTCTGAAATGACATGGCTGTATGGAGAACTCACAGTGCTTGTGGCAGATTGTGTTGCCGAGGTAGAAAACAGCTCAGTCACGAGGCCCAAATATACAGGATTAAAAATGTCCCCAAAGAAATGAGGGGTGAATCAAAATGATGCACAGTATATTTTTAATTAGTGCTATAAAAAAAGAGTGAGGTGGGATAAAACTAGGACTTTTGTTGGTGATATATGTTTAGGCTTTTGTACCTCCAGATGTTCTTGACGATAGATGGTCTATGAAGCATTACCATCTTGAAGTGGCTTTATAAAGATACATTTTAACTGCATAGGATTGAATATTCTGAAAACAGAATCATGTTCTTTCAATTAGTGTGTGTCAACAAATAGAGAATAGCACAAAAAAACAATACATTACAGTCAACATTATAATGTAATAAACTACATTATAATGTTGACTGTAATGTATTGTTAGGATTAGATATTGATCCCGAAGGAAATTCAGGGCACTTGATAAAGATACTGTAATCTGTGCTGTGATATTAACACATTTATGTAAACATTAGTTCAGCATTTTGTACTTATCTAAGACTGTTTTTATAATCAATATGAAGTAGAGGTGGGAGAAAAGGTCAGGTAAAATTACACACACAGAGACACACACAGACTTTTTTTAAAAACTCAAAGTCAAATGCTATAATAAGGTTATTAATAATGCAAACCCAGTCAATAGTCATTTTTTATTTCTCTACCAAAGCCTCTAAATTGAGATGTTAGTAATTATATTTACAGTCGTTGTGGGGGATAAAGCTTTTCAGTAACTGGAGTAAACCTGGCTTTTATCAGACAAGCTGGAGACTACTACAGACAGTACAAGAATGGCTTTTTGATGGTGGGAGGTGATATGCCACCCAAAAGACGAAGCCACATGGGTTGGTCTGGTAAGTGCAGGGAAATACAAACTTAACTGCATCTCCAAGGATATAGTAAAGTACATTATGGTGCATAGGAATGGTGAAGTGTATAGAGATCATTTGGATCATGACTTGATAGTAAAATATCATTGCCACTTCAGGGATGTCACCGGAAAATGTATAAGAGAAAATGCAATCAGATATGTTATGATCTGGCAGTGAAGCTGTGAATATGTTAGGTTGAAATATTACTAGGGACAAAAAGTCATTTATAATCTAAGGCTATTAAAGCTTGTAGTCTGGAGGCCACACCATTCAAAAACTTGACTACTATTGGATTACTATTTGATTTGATGTTGCTGTAGAGGCGAGGGGAGGCGCTAAAGTAAAATAATAATCACAACAGATTGCTCTTTTGTTGGTGTTATTTTAAGCAACCAACAGCTTTACACCTGGAGACATTAACAAAAATATACACATTAAATACTTTTTATAGCCTGTCAGCTGAACCTATTTGCATTTTTTGGCAACAATATATAAAGGTTTTCTGGGAACAGACCTAGATTTTAAGTGAAACTTTTTTTTATGTCCTGTGTAACCCGACTGGACACATTTCTCAGCATAAAGGTCATACAAACATGCAATGCCTTGAACCGGTTCTAGACCAAATGTGTTTTATTTTAAGGATTGATAGAAATAGGCCTACCTTTTATTTTTGTCAGTTAACCCATATCGCAAGGGTATAGACTCTTTCTAAGTTTGTGAACAGAAAGTTCTGAGTGCTGGAATGGAAAAAACTGGAGGCGAGACAGTAATATATTTTTAAATGGAGAAATTAGAATTAGCCTCAAAATATCGCAAATTAAGATGGTTCTGACAAATGACAACCACTCTGCCACATGTAGGTGATGTCAGAGCCTGGTTAGGAAACATTAGTGAATGTACCTCACATTGTATGTTTATATAATGTACACATTAGTAACAGTTGGACTTTTGGCTGGTGGCAAAATTCTTGATTTTTAGGTTTTACTGGACAAGTCCTCACAGAAATGTTGATGACCACCATAATTTTTAACTGTATGCTCAAAATTATTCCATCCCTCAAATATTTATTTTTTGTAAAGTTAACTCACTGTTGCCTCCATTTGCCTCCATTCCGTAATTTTGAACATTCCATCTGGCAAAAATTTTAAAGAGTCTATTGTAACTTTGTAGAGTTTTAGAGAATTCAGAAATGGTCATCTATGAATACAAAGGAAATATCAATGTGAGGCAGACAGAAAGATTCTAAAAGAAAATTAGTGCATTCAGATCTGTGACGCACTGGTGTGTGTCAAAGCAGAACTGATTAGATGTGGGTGGACAACCAGCGGAAACTAATAATCCTATTTCTGGATCATTACTGGACATATAAATATAGCTCTGGAAACATTAAAAGTGAATTTTCATTTAAAATGTTAATAAAGAAGTAGTGTTTGGCCAAAATACAGAACAAATGTAACGTATGCTGCTATAGTTTACCAAAAACTATACAAATCTCAAAATTAGTTTACTGATTTAGCTGATTTAGAGTCCCTCCTCTTTTTAGACGTTTTCTACGGGAGCAGTCCCAGATCGATCTGGTTTTTGCCCGGTTACAAAACAATGAGTCATTAACTAAATTATAAAAGCCATAAGAATACCACACAAACCAAACCATTTAGTCATCAGAATCATGATCTGTATCTATCGCCACAACTTCCTACTTAAAATATATAAAAAACAACAACTTTGGCTGCACTTGTGCTCACTTCACTCCCACGTCAATCCATGAATGAGTCACTGGTCGGTCTGTATGATGGAGATGAGAGCGTTCGCTGAGCGTCATTTCAAAAAGCAATTAGCCAATGAGCTGTGAGGGACTGCACCCGTTTCACCTTTCTCTCCTGCTTCCAGGGGATTTTCATTCATCAAATCCAACAAAATATATACTCATTGTTATCTAAAACAGTTACCAAGAGGCATACAGATAGTTTCTATGTTGGCGATATAGTTACATACATATACATTACAAAACACACTACGAGAAGACTTTTTCCACTGTGCTGTAAAATCCCCAGACCACACAAAAGCTTGCTGAGAGGCAACCGTTCAGCTTTGTGGACAGTTTGATGATTTTATGTTTTAAACTTCCACTGGCTTCATCACAACATGTTAAGTGTTTTGGAACTGTCCCTTCCTATTGACCTAATTGTGCCCAGTGAACACAGTGAAGAGCGGTCTTAACAAAAATCTGAAAAAACACGCATTTCCGAACATTTCCGGTTGCCTTTGTTGTCTTTGTCATCAAGCAACCATTCATTATTTTTTTGCACTTTTCTCCTGCTGTTACCAAAAACATAATGGCACTCCTCTTATCTATTCTTCCAAAAGGGCCAGTGTGAGTAATGCTCTTAGCAAATGTTTCTTATGTGTGTGTGTGTGTGTGCGTGGGTGTGTGTGTGCCTGTGTGTGGGTGTGTGTGTGTGGGTGTGCATGTGTGTGTGTGTGTGTGTGGGTGTTTGCGTGTATTTGTGAGTGTACATGTGTGTGGGTGCATGTGTGTGAGTGTGCGTGTGAGTGTGTGTGCGTATGTGTGTGGGTGTGTGTGTGTGTGCGTGTGTGTGTGTGCGTGTGTGTTTGTGTGTGTGTGTGTGTGTGTGCGTGCGTGTGTGTATGCATGTGTTTGCGTGTGAGTGTGTGTATGTGTGTGCGTGTGTATGTTTGCATGTATTTGTGAGTGTACATGTGTGTGGGTGCGTGTGTATGTGTGCGTGTATGTGTGTGTGTGTGTATGTGTGTGTGCGTGTGTGCGTGTATGCATGTGTATGCGTGTGAGTGTGCATGTGTGTATGCGTGCGTATGCATGTGTATGCGTGTGAGAGTGTGTGTGCGTGTGTGTGTGTGCATGTGTGTCTACGTGTGTGCATGTGTGTCTGCGTGTGTGCATGTGCGTGTGTGTATGTGTGTCTGCGTGTGTGCATGTGCGTGTGTGTGTGTGCATGTGTGTCTGCATGTGTGCATGTGCGTGTGTGTGTGTGCATTTGTGTCTGCGTGTGTGCATGTGTGTGTGTGTGCATGTGTGTCTGCGTGTGCGTGTGTGCATGTGCGTGTGTGTCTGTGTGTGTGTGTAATTATTACCTGACCTTTTCTCCCACCTCTACTTCTTATTGATTGTAAAAACAGTCTTAGATAAATAATTCACAGGACCGTAGGAGTTTTGACTGCTCCGGTTGCCCATGGCAGCGACACCAAAATACATGGATTGGTCTTTTAGTGGAAGCCCATATATTTGACTGTTCTTGTTAAAAATGCACATATAAATTCTGTATCTTTGTAGTGGTTATGTATGGCCCTGATTCAGAGATTGCAGTGGTGGGGTGCAGCCCTAACAACCACCAGTTAGTCAGAGTCACAGCCCTTGTAACAAATAGACAGCGTGACGAAAAGCCTTTTCTGTTCTTTTTCCTGTCCGATCGAATGAAGCCAGAACTCCAAAACAGAATGTGTGTTTTAACATAAAAACTGAAATGTCACTGGCGGATATATTTGAAAGGTCACACGGGGAAATAAATAAAGGCAAATCTTGGTAAACTTTGATTACTGCTTGATTGTGTGAAAGATCAAAATCGTAATATTAAAAGTTTTGTTGATTAATATTAAATAAAACAAAAAATGCTTGCATCAGGGGACAAATAATCCATGGTAACACCCCATGCCCATAAATCTACATCTACATACCTAACCCTATTCTATATGTACAATGTAGTTATATGTTTGCTACACAGTGTATTACATTGTACTTAATGATGTAGATACAATATAGTTAAGGGCTATATAAAATAAAGTGTTACAATTTTTTTACGTGTGTGTAGTATGGTATCAATGTGAGATTTTAAGTCAAATTAAGAAAAATGATTTATAATCGTCATATTCATTAGTGTGTATATATATATACACACACATGAATCGGGGCATTTACGACCTATATTGTAGCTCTCGATCTGATAGCAGTCCGTTGAGTCCTTCAATAAGTATCTAAAAACGTATTTGTATAGACTACCCTTCTCTGAGCAGATATGACTGTCACCATCATGTGCTCTTTATTTTGCTATGTATTTTTATGGTTTTTATTTGTATTGTTTTTTTTACCATTTTTCTCACCTCTTTCTCTGTAAAAAGGTGCCATACAAATAAACATTACCGGTACTAAATTATTACCAGTTTATAAATATGGATACTGGGCACATTGATATTACTGCTGTGTTTTGTATTACCTTGAGGGCTTTACTATTTCTTTCTGACGTCATGATCGACCCGTCTGTTTTTTCACCTTCAAAAGCACCAGCCAAACACGTAGACACTTCTAGAAAACACAAAGAATTTTTCAAGTTAATGAACGACTCTCTCTCTCTCTCTTTACAAATCGCTCACACGCCGTCAGAGAAAAAGCAGAAGTAACACGTCGTTTGTGCTTCTCCAAAAAAGTGCTTGTTCATTAAACTCTGTGGCTTAATATGAAATAGGGGGGTTTTGAAAGGTTTAGCTGGAACAGTGAGAGGGAAGTTACCATGTGTCTGCCCTTCAGTTACAGGTGTCCTAACCAATTTCACTCAACACTTCCTCTTGTCAACAACACACCAACGGTTCAAAGCCACAGTTGTAGAAAAAACAGGCCGGGCAGAGCATATTAAACACTTTACTGTAAATAAACATGTCATTGTGTCCATTATGTGTGGCTGTTATCAGGCAAGGAGGTTAAGATAAACAAACTGAGGGACACTGAATGTGAGCCCTGGGGAACACCTTTACAAACATGTTATATATAGGTTAAACGGTAATGTATCTTCTTCTACTTACAACCATCATTATGGGTAGGGGTATCCCAGCAACTATGGGCCTTAGGCAGGGTACACTCTGGACAATGGGCATACACTGACAGGCAGCCCATTCACTCTCACATACGTGACTTTGAATGGTAGGAAGACTGCAGACTTTGTTTAATATAATAATAAAAAATCTTACCAAAATGTCTTGAGTTAAAATTGTCACGTTATTTTGTAAATACTTTTTTAACAGCACATATAATCTTCGCTTGTACACCAGCACTATATTTATTTTAGGCTCAAAACACGAGATAATATTAGTCAGTTTGCATGATGCTGTTACAGTTGTCATAGAAATCCATGACCCGTCCACTAACCTTCTTATTGTCACGCCAACAAGTCATCAGACCAGAGGTGCTTTCCCACATTACTTGAGTGAATATGGCAACTTTCGTTATATTGCAATCCTGGATTTTATACTCTGACCACTTGAGCTTTTAACAACATTGACCTATTGCTTAAAAAAAACTGTAATTTGTGTCATCCACTTGCGTCCCACGCCTGCACAGGGTTCACCGCTGACCTTATCGATGAGCTAACTCCAAAGACAAACGCCTGCTTTTGACTGAATTAGCAGACGTCTGTCCTCTGCTGAGTTTGACCACTTCTTGATTACAGTCTGTGCCGGCTCCCGAGGTTTATTTATAATGTCACATCACTTGAGTCTCTCTGCTCCTGTACAGCTTCCAACCACAGTCTTCCACAGAAAGGCACGCCAATTGTTTTTTTAGCTGTAGTCATTTAGCAGAAATAGGAGGATACAGGAGGTTTCACATGATTTAATTAGCCAGTGATTTATTTGAGGCAGACTGCTAAAAATGGGTTAGGAGATCTGCCATGACACACGCTCCAGCCTAATAGGAAAATATCTGTTTCTGTAAGAATTGCTGGCAAAGATAATTCTGGGTTTATTTCATCTTCTATCGTTCCCATTCGAGGTGGCATGTGACTGGGGCCTATCCCAGCAACTACGGGCCAGGGTATGCTATGGACCAGTTAGTTGCAGGGCTGACATACAGACAACCATTCACTTTCAGGTTCATTCACAAGGGGGAATTTCAGTATACCACCAACGATCTACATGGCCATGTGTAGTATGTAGTAGTATTTCTGTAAAGGCTTTGAGCTTGATCAGTGAAAATGTAACAATGCTTTTTGTTCTGTCCCTATCGAATAAACATATAAATATATAAAACGTAGAATTTAAATTAATCTTGGCCAAAAACAACTAAAAAGTAACTATAACAATACTATTATTACTCAACTAAAAACTCATGGCATTATGAGCATGAACCTCACTTTACCATTATGATCAGAAAATATTTTACTGATTGAGATTATATGTAAACACGGTAATAAAAAGCCTCATAACAGCCTCTCAAAACCCCTCTCAAGTAATAGTGAAAGTGTGTTAGATAGAGCTGTATACTAGAGTAAGGCCATTGCAGGCAAAGGCCCACTGCATGTAGTCTTTTCAAAGCACCTGCTGCTATAATACGTGCCCTCCAGTTTGCTGACCCCTAAACTCAGTTTTCCGAAAAGCGTGGGAAGACCCGAGGGTTGCTCAAACAGCGGTTGTCCAAGCAGCCGTAAACTGACGAGACCGCCGTCGTTTCGTAAAGTCAGGGTGATTCAGCAATAAACGCCCCAGCCATGCTCCGCCAACCGAGTCCAACAAAAACACCCCACCGCCATGACGATAGCATTTCTCCAAACGTCTCGGGACAATCCACGTTTAAGGCTTTACAGTAAACAGCACATGACGAGAGCTTTTATAGTAAGAAAGTAACCGCCGTGGGGCAGCGCAACAAGTGAACACCGACAAATCATATCCTGGTGGAAGTGGCTGTGTCTGTGGCCAACTAACAACATGATTCTAACCTGATCGTCTGGAAATATCAAATAACATCGACGGCGTTTATTCCCATGGTCCGCCTCGGTGTCCCGGGTAGAGAAGCTAATGTAGTAAACAGCCATCATGTGCTATCTGAAACCAATTCTCAGACTTTAAAATCAGACATTTATATTGTTTACGAGCAATCAAACGAGAAGGGGTTTCTGTTGGTTTGAAAGCGTATCTTGCGAGAATGTAAGCGCCCACGGACCGTGTTTTCATCATGAGCTAAACATGCTAGTACCCATTAGCACCTTTAGCATCAGCGGTAGTGACTTGCTAAGGAGCTTAACGCAAACAGCTGCCTGCTTATTTGTCCTTGGTCAGCAGCAAGTACCTAGCGGCTCTACTCGACCGTTATTACACGCTTAAACCTGAATTGTAACCCGATTAAAGTACAATATTGATGAAGTGAGTAATTACCTGCAGAAGAAAGCGAATCTGGCGACAAAATGTCAGTCCGCCTTTTCCCGGAATTACTCCGCTGCTTTCTGAGGTTGGATTCTTTCATTCATAAAAAACACAAGCGACAATGACGTCAGGTCTAAAGAATGAGGGCGGAGCTAACCCCGCCCCCGCGGCGTACTCCAGAGGATGTAAACAAGGCTTCCTTGCGCCCAACTTTTCCACGGCTTTCACCCTTCCTCCGCAAAAACAACTCGAGTAGAATAATAAACTAAAGTAGACCGTTTACTGACTACACTCTTGAGTAAAACGAGGTGTGGCGGCATGTTTTAACGGAGTCTGTGTGACATCCAGGGTTAAACAGCAAAGACATCCCAGGAAGTTAAGACCAAATATGTACTGGTGTGATGCAACGCAAAGAGTATTTTCGCCTTCTATTGGACAGCAGTTGTACATGTATGTAATATCTTTTAACTAAGGGGCAATGTTGGAAGCATTGTGTATATTGGCTTAGAAGTTTGATAAATTAAACGTTTATGACTGTACTTTTTAATTTATATTTTGTTGGCATTAGTTAAGCCTTAGTAACTAGTTAATTTATCATTTACAAAGCATTACTTCAACATTAATAAACATGAAGAGTTACTTACAATAAGTAAACAGCTTTAATTTATTGCTAATTATATATTTATTAATGTTATTATTACTAAAGCTGTGATACTTTTTCTTGCCATAGGAGTATAAATATAAAAGTCTTTATTCTGGTTCAATAAAGGTTAGGTAAAAAAAAGTGTTTTATATATTTTTTGTTTTATCAAAATCAAATCAACTAAAATCAAATTATAAAGCACATTAAAAACTTTAAAAAGTGCTGTACACAGGCAATAGAAGAAAGAACTAATAAAAACACATCAAGAACAATTAAAGAACAACAGGTAAAAACAACAACGTAAAAACAACAATAAAAACATAACAAATAAAATAATGGAATTTGAAACATATTTTCTAGCTGTCAAAAAATAGATTTAGTTTTTTCATAAAGGATGCTATTACTCAGCCCATCCAAAGAGTGTCGCTGTTTTTTCAAAGCCATGTAGAAAATAACCTTTGCCCCTGTGCGCCATCGACCCTGAGAGACTCACGTTTTCGTACCGTGACCTTAGTCTCCTCTTTTTACTGGATTTAAATCAATTCTTCACTAAATAATCCACACTATCTCGCTTTTATAGTTTGTCTACCTTTCCACAAAATTGCCAGTTATTTTCTGAGACCACACGGTCCACCGTAGAGGAGGAAACACAGGAAACATGCCCGAAATTGAAGAGCTGTCCCCGGCTTCAGGCCCGGTGTATACTCGGCCCCCGGAGGATGAGATTGACGACGATGAGGATGAAGATGTAAGTGAATAAACAAAGTCTATCAGAAACTAGGAACTTTGAGCTTTATTGTCACTATATTTTATACAAACAGAACGGCTAGGCTAGATTTTCGACTTGCAGGATTAGGCAGGCTTTAATCCCGAAGGAGAAATTCCAAAAAATGTATGCTTTGTGCATGTGTTTCGGATTAATTCGTTTCTTGCTGACATGTTCTCTCGTTCTTCAGCTGGATGAGACTCTGGTGGAGAGGTTGTGGGGTTTGACAGAGATGTTTCCAGACACAGTTCGTACCGCAGCTGAGGTGTCCGCACAGTGCTCCGTGTCACTGGCCAAGAAGCTTTATAGGTATTTGTGTTCGAAATGACAGTCATACGGAGCCTAGAGCCTCCCCAACCACGCCACAACATTAATTTTCATTAAGGTTAAGGTGGGTGTCTTGCCCAAGGACACAACAACAGCATGCATAGTTGGAAGCGGGATTGGAACCCTTACTAACATATTTAGGGACTCACACATATTCTGTTGATTGATGTTTATGTTGTCCAATGATGTCTGAGCATTTCATTCAACTTTGAAATGATTCCAGTTTTTCCCGGGCTGCCCTGTGGGTCGGCACGACTTCCTTCATGATCCTTGTGTTGCCGGTCGTGTTTGAGACAGAACGCCTACAACTGGAGCAGCAGCAGCTTCAGCAACAGAGACAGGTGAGTAACAAAAATGATCGAGCACATCAGCATGTTCAGAGCTCGGTCAGTGGTTTCCAAAAATGTGGCGGCAGGGCCATTCCTGTAGGTGGTAGTTGGGCATGATCTAGACCTGGTTAAGTCAATGTTTGGACTAGATCCTGTACTACAACGCTGGTTCACTTTCTATCAAGGTAGATCTCTATGGAAACGTATGCTGAACGGCTGACCCGCTCCAGACCAGAGTCAGTTAGGCATTTGAGTAAGCACAGCATTTGACCCATCCCTCGGCAACCTGTCAGGAGCAGTGGGCAGCCCAGGGACCCATCTCCAGATCTTGAGCCAGGAGCTCGGTCAGGATGTACCTAGATGTGCACGTTTTAGGTTGATAGAAGTTCCAGCATAAGTTAGAAGCACAGCATTTGGACCAATCAGAGCAGACAACCGAGCTGCTGGTGTGAGTGAAGGGAGGAGGGGGGACTGGAGCGGGAACTCGAGGATCGAGACGAAAAATGAGACTGACTGACGCACCGCGAGCATTAATTTGATCAGCTTACAACAATCAAAGTTAAATATTGTCACGTCGATTTGTTTAAAGGCATATATACAGGGCACTGGTTTAGACCTCATTTAGACCTGGTTAAGCCAAATATTGTCTGAGGTGGTACTTGGTGACCTAGGTAAGAAAATGGAATTCAAACAGTCAGCATTCCACCTCGCATTAGTAACATAAACGTCTTCTTTCTAGATCCTGCTGGGGCCCAACACAGGGATGTCCGGAGGGATGGCCGGCATGATGCCTCCGGCCCCGAGCAAGATCTGAGGAACGCCCCGGGGGTCGATATGAGCCTAAGATCTGCTGCTAAACCAAGAGCTGGTCAAAGGAGAGACAGAGAGACCAAGGAGAACGGAGAATAACTACACTACTACTATCGGCTGGTGGTGTTTGGCTGATCAGATCTGAAGAGGATGGGACACTTCTCTCTCACTGTCTCTCCTTACTCAACATTATGCAGAGACTGATTTCAAGGAGCTTCTAGTCTTTTTTTATTATCATATATATGTTTTGTGGGTAACAGGATGAAGTCTTTGAGGAATAACATTACAAGGTTAACTGTATTATGTGTTGTGTCTGCTCTCGTTGGCCTGCTTAAAAATGGTTGTCATGAGAAGATTGCACATTATTCGATGAATGGATTATAAAAACTGTATATTGTTCAGTATTGGTTTGACATTTTTCAGTGTGTTATTTTCTACAAAGAACATATTTTCTCTCATCTCATACTTGCCAGTAGAAACCACAATTTAAATTGAAATGAAGCCCGATTAACTCACCAAACAACACCGTCTGTATATTGGGTTTGGCAAACTGAAAATATAAATCCAATTCAAAGATGAACCACTGCTAAGTAATACTTATTTTATGTTTTTTAAAATTAAATTCAAACTAACAATTAATACAATTCCTGTATATGGGTTTATCTAGGTTCTGGTGCAGATTCTCATCCGTTTGGTACGTCAAATTCCTCAGGCGACCATGGGCAGGGGGCCTCTTTTTAAGTCCTACCAAAAGTCTTCTTGGTTGTCAGTCCACAGCAACCAGATGTCCTAACCATACAGAGCTATTTTACCATATTACGTTTAATAATTACCAAGGCATATTTATTTTAGGCTTCATTTATGGGGCCATGTAGGCTTGGGGCCCTAAGCAGCCCCAAGCCTACTTTTGCCACCTCTGCTTCTATGTTCGGGCTAAAGCAAAAGTGTTTGTTGTTTCTTGTACCTGATATTTTACAACTGTAGGTACACGTTCTTTTGAATGACCAGTGTTACATTTAGGGGATTAGCAGAGAATCAGACATTGTAAAGTTTGACGCAGTATTTGTTTGCCTGTTTATTATATTTTTTAACTGATCATAATTCATACACATATACGGAGTGATAATGAAATGAATCTAGTTTATATCCACAAGAAGAGTAAAGACTGTCACGTTATCGTTCATTTTCGGACTACCCGTAAACACACCTGCCGTCTCCCGCCAATAGGCAACGCGCGAAAGTTAGCTCTCCAGAAAGTATTATTTTCACAGAACGGTCTCATGTTTTTGTTTAGAACAGCTTAGGTAAAGTAAAGGTCATTTTATCAACAAAATCAACTAGGTTTCGCTGAACAAAGAAAATGAAGACGTCAGAGGATCAGGTTGTTGAAGATGACTCTGGCTACCATGACGACGAGGTAAGGTAGCATTAGCATATATCATTAGGCTATATCAGACATATTTAGCTCTCACAATTTTCTTTTGTTTCCTATTTGTTTGTACCCAACAGGAGTCATTTTTCCAAGACATTGACCTATTACAGAAGCATGGAGTTGTAAGTAATCCCAAACAGACCAAAAAACAGCAATTCTGTACAAATATTAGTGCACTTGAACTCACAGAATCACTAAAAAGCGTCAATCAACATTTGCTATCGGGTAATTCTACAATGACAGCACAGAATCTGATCAACAAAAGTCTTTAGACACGTGTTTTTCATTTCACAATGCTTTGTTATTGGTTGAATTAGTCTGTTGAAAGTGTGACATATTGGAATTTTTACTTATATTTGTTGGGACATGAGACAAGAAGCAACTGGGTCTGTCCCCATTAAGTAGGGACATTTGGTCACCTGTTGTTAACTAAATTGAATCTGAGCTCTTTCTGCTGTCCGCTACAGAATATGGCCGATATCAAAAAGCTGAAGTCGGTGGGTATCTGCACTGTCAAGGGCATCCAGATGACTACACGCAAAGCTCTGTGTAACATCAAGGGTCTGTCCGAGGCTAAAGTGGAAAAAATCAAGGAGGCTGCTGGGAAAATGCTGGTAGGAAATATTCATGAAGTATAGTTATAATAAAAGAGAGTTTTATGTTTCAATCTTACTATACGTAGAGTCTCGGTTTCCAGACTGCCTTTGAGTACAGCGCCAAGAGGAAGCAGGTGTTCCATATTACAACTGGCAGCCACGAGTTTGAGTAAAGCTTTCATTTTTAATAATTAGTATATCATAAAATGGAGATGGGGGATATCATTTTGGAATAAAAATGTCTATGTCCCTGCAGTAAACTATTGGGTGGAGGGATCGAGAGTATGGCCATCACTGAAGCTTTCGGAGGTGAGAGATTATTCTACTATTTACTTTTTACTTTTTGAAAATATGTAATGTACTCTTTAGAGTTCCGGACAGGAAAAACCCAGCTTTCTCACACACTGTGCGGTAAGTACCTCTTATTGTATATTCTACCAATTAATGTTTTCTGAAATAATATCTTTTCTGCCCCTATGTTCTAGTCACTGCACAGCTGCCCGGAGAGGATGGCTATTCAGGCGGAAAAGTGATCTTCATTGACACAGAGCACACCTTGTATCTTAACAATGACAAAGGAAAACAAGTTCTTATATAATACACTGTTTACTAGTGTTGTATCGGACCGTCTCAAGACCACTTCACTGTCTCGGGCTCGTCTCAGACACAGTTTGACTCGGTCTCTATTGTATGTTGTTTAAAGCATATTTTTCAATATAATTCTATCGGCGAAAACAGCGTGGAATCACGTCAGTGTTTGTCCGCGTCCTAGCTGTGAACGCGATGACTCAAAAACGAATTGCCGAATCAGTTTCAACATTTGCACACAGGTACATACCATAAAGACGCCAAACTGTATCGATTTGGGTACTTCTTCGATGAATATTAATTAAGTAATTAATTAAT
>JAVQKC010080496.1:0-12386 GCA_036025475.1 Philypnodon macrostomus | reverse complement strand
ATCCGGCAATTCGTTTTTGAGTTATCGCGTTCACAGCTAGGATCTGCGGACGCGGGCGCGGACGCGGACGCGGACGCGGACGAACACCGACGTGATTCCATAATATCGGCGACACGCTGTTTTCGCCGATATAATAACATATGTACCTGGGATCGAACCCACAACCTCCTTACTGGGAGGCAGGAACACTAACCACAACCACTTTTACAGAAATACAAAAGTCAATTAGATAGTGTAATAAGATTTTCTGTTATTTATAAAAAGCCAAACAGTAAATTGAATGAATTTGATTAACCTTGTCAAAATTCCCTGCAATTGAATGAAATGAAATTGAAAAGTTTGAGTTAATGCACTGTAAATGTGTGAAAAATCTGTTTTTGAATGAACCTGTTTACAGCATGCCTGAGGATGCACAGGGCCCATTCAGGTGTGAAGAAGTGGTAGGATGATGAAATGCCAGAGTAGACAGTTCCTACTGACGCTAGTCCCCTCAAAACAAATATGGTATTTGTAGCAGTCTTCACGTAAGGTCAGATCTCATTCTGTTGACTGCTCCTGACTGCAGTAAAACTCGGTAGTCTGCTTCTGTGTGCAGTATACGTACCCCTCCATTCTCATTGTGCATTCTCAAAACAGAACTCAATGCGCATTCGACCTTTGCAAGGTGAAACGTGTGAACAGATGCTCGTTGAAAGGTTGCGCTTCCAAAGAAATGGGCTACACAAGACCTGCTCCAGGTGACTCTCTTCACTCAATTAGGTGTGTTTTTTTTAGCACGAGCTATAATAAAGAATACACCCAAGATAGAACTGTGGCCTTTACAGTAAGTTGATTCAGTTCGGTTTGATTTCAGACACAATGGTTTGTATCACATCCCCTGCCAACTCATTCAGTGAATGAGGAAAGTGAGTGGCCAACCCGGTGTCTAAACTATATTATAAAAACATGCAATATGTAATAACGATGTTGGAAATATGGATTATATTAAAAGAAAAAAATAGACTATAAGACCATACTAATCTCAAAAATATTTTTGGGTGAAGTTTGTAGAAAAGAGAAGATGTTAATGTCACAGTGATATTGTACCTAGCTCACAAATAGGGCATCTAGAAACAGAACATAGTGATTTAGGTTATAATGCATTTTAGGAGAATTCTAAAATTCACCCAAAATCAGACTTGTATATATTTAACACTGATTATGACTAAATTGAATGTATTAAATTGGTCCTAACTCATTTTCAACATGTAAAGATCATTAACAGTAAATTGAGCTGCTCTATTGATGTAGAATGTATTATTGTTGATGCATTCTTCTTGTACACAGTATCTTTGTTCCTGTTAGAATCTGTTGTCAGTGATGTCCTGAAAAGGCCCGGACATACTGGACAATAGACTCACTCTCTCATGACTGTACTTCACCAGAAGGCACAACACGTGTCCTTCACATGCATGGCTGCACATGTGTTACTGTGATGTGGCAGTTTGTGAATTCTCAACTCTTACAATGACATCCTTCCCTAAAATGGATGTAGCTAATCTGGGATTGTTCAGTCTGCTTTTTGTGATTTTTGTGTGCCATACTGTAAAAAAAAAACAACTCAAATCCACTCTGGCATCTTGCCTTCTGGCACCACGAAACAAGGCAATTCACACATTGTGGGCTTAAGCCTGGCCTGACCAGTTTGGTGGTGTTAAAAGCCTACAGGCCTGTGTTCCCAAAGTGTTTATCTCCACCCCCAGTAGTTTTCACAGAGAGTAAGAAGCTTTTTCTTTTTTGTAGAACGGTGAAGAAACTAAATATTCTTATGTGAGCATTTTTGCCTTTAACATTTCTTTATTACATTTTCCAAACATATTTTGTTTTGCGGTCCCGAGGAGGAGTTGCAGATTACTGTGCAGTTACAAAAAACACTTTTGACTGTTCAATAAAGATTTTCCATATTTGGTAAATGTGAAAATAAATATTTGTCTGCCAGTGACAGCTTTAAGTCACACTATTAGCCTGGTGATTGTCAAGAGTGGCCCCTGTCAAAGGCCCAAAGTAGCTGGGATGTACTCCAGTCATTTTGGATACTTCTTCCACTTCTGATTTTTTTCCCTTACAAATCTTGCTAGACTATTTTTTTTTAATGGTTATGGACATTTATGTTGCAGAGCCGTGTGTTTCAAGATCTCTCAAGGAGCTGCATTCATTCTACAAACACAATCCAAGGAGACACAATCTTCTGCTGTTGCTATGAAACCCTTTTATATGTAGCCAAAGGTTTTGCCAACACAAATCCTTTAGAACAGTGCTCTCACAACAGCAGCAGCAGCATGATTAATCACAACCAATTGATTTAGTCTTTTTTGAGACCGCTCTAAATTTGGGCATGGATTGTAACACTGTGATTGGCTGTCATTTGCAAGCACATCAATTGGATACTAGCCGTCCAATCAGAGCTGAGAGTCACAATGAGGACAATACAGCAGCAGAGGCCTTTCTTCTCATGGAGGCAGTTAATTTCAATAATTAGATTCTAATTGTTAGCTAATGCAGTGTTCATCACCACCCATTAGCCAATCTTTATCACTTAACAATTTATTTAGTCAAGTACCAATTTGGAAATGTGAAATGTGTTAATGGTACCGTGCATTCATTTTCAGGATATCCAGAGATGCATGAAAGGTATTCAATTTGATGTTGTCAAAATCAAGGCCTTAAAACATTGACTTTTATGACCAGATATTACATTTCTGATTAGCCACCATCATACGTAATTTTAGTCTCGTGTATGTGTTTTTATAAATGGTAATCTATGCAGTAAACAGAACCGTTCACGCTGAAGTGACTCAAGTCAACCAGCGTGTGTTTATTCTGATGTGAATTTGGCATTCAATTGTTTTAACAGTGGCATTCAAAAACACAATATTTCTTTGACAAACAACTTGAGATGCCCCAGGTCCAAGTCAGAACGCTTAGGTCAGAATGCATGAATCACGAGGGAGCTGCAGCCAATGTGACACTGCTGACACAAACCATTAAGAGAAGGCTATATTTAAAACACTATAGTTCTGTTGTTCATCAAAATAAAAAAAAATTAAAAGTCACCAATGCTGAACTTATATTATTGAAGTTAAATAATAGTCTATATAAATACAAGTATTCTGCTTTGTAAAAATGTTTTATGGGGGGAACTAAACAATGCTTAGAGATTGTTTAACAAAACAATATTCCCTAATTACAAAAAAAAGATGAATATTATTATTGTTGCACTGATAAATGAATGATAAATAAATATTGTGTAGATATTGATGCTCCATGTAATAATAATAGTGTATATTCCTCAGTACAGTATATGAAGCCATTGCCTTACATAGTTGAAACAGGTGTTATGCTATCCCCTATTTGCTTAATGGTACACATGAAAGCATATATTCTTACATGTATGCTCTGACTGTAGGTGTTATGTTGTGTCAGTTCTCCTGGTCACGATTGTCATGTCAGAGCCCCGGCAGCAGATCGCCTTTCATGTGCGGAGCGGGTTCAAAACGCCCTCAGAACACAGTTTTCTTAATGGCCTGTTACCAGTAAAAAGCAAAGAAAGACGAGCTTCTAGGAACATAAATCGATATTGCTCTTAGTCAAAGCCTTGTTATTACTAGTGCTTTTAAGTCTTCTTTGCGTTCCATTTTTTTATAATTTGATCAGGTGACAGTTATTGGAGCAGTGGGGGCTGTATGTGATAATTAAGACTTCAGACCTTGTGAAGTGAAAATAAGATGCTTTTTAACTCAACTCGTTTGGAGTCTTGGCCCAGGTTTGAGCTCCTCTTGACATACGATACGGTGGATGTCTTTGTTTGTTAGGTGGGTAAAATGTACACAGCTTTTAGAACTGAAGAGTATATGACAAATACAATGTTTACTTTTGTTCTTGGTTCAGTTGTTCCTTTAGACCTGTCTTTATTTAGTCCTTATTCTTATATACTTTAAGTAGGTCAAAGGGCCAACTAAATATTATTATTATTTTAGTCCACATTTCTGAAAATCATTCCTCATCAATTCAAATGTGGCACAGTACAGTAGATACAATGATTCACGCATTTTCCCTTTCAACAACAAATCCTCCTCACACAGGTAAACCCTCACGTCTCCAGTTACTACGGCAACCATTTCCCCCCAGTCATTCTTGTTTGCTCAAATTTAGCAGCTTTTTACAGTCACTGAGAGAGCCCTAGAACATCATCTCAGTTTTAAAATAGACTTTACTAGTGCTTGAGCTGGTCTGAGGGCTGGTCTGAATGTAAAGCTTAACCTTGTGAGAACCGTGTGTCTATCCTAACTGTACCATATAGACATCCAAGAGCTCTTTGATTCCTCTAACGTTACACTTTGTCATCTGTGCTTACCCTTTTGGGCCTTGCACATTCTGTCTTTCAAACCGCAGACGTTCCACTTGTGTTTTTGCTGTCCTCTTGTTAAAACCAGCTAGAGGGATGTTGACCACTTGTCACCTGCTGTCCCGTTCGGCCTGCTAATGAGCAAACTGCATCTCCAGGCCGGGACCATGGGGTGTAGTATTCTCTTTGTTGTTCTCTCGCCATAGACCAACATAAAGGGAATAGGAGCGGTCTGCTGACATCCTGTCATGCTGCTGTGAGGGCCAGGCCTGAAACTCCTGGGGCTCACTTTGTTTACGTTGTTCCTTCCCTTCCGAGAACTTTGCCACACCAAGGTTGATTGTTTTGCCGAGATGTCCGGTCCATGTCCCCCCTGTGCCTGAGGCGTTCACTAGAGCAATGCTGCAGTTTTCTTATATAGATAGCCACTGGGCAGTGCAGTAAGCCTCTGACTGGGGAGTGAGTGAGGTATGTTACAACTAAAGGCTGTATTCAGTAAGTTAATAATAAAAAAATAATTAAAAAATGAATTTAAAGAAATTATTTTTTCTTATATTGATGGATTTTGTGAATGCAGAAAGTATTTTTTCTCTTAAGCTTTGAGTCAATTCACAAGCATATAATTTAGGTTTTCCCAATATAAAAATATTGTACCAAACATTTTACTGATTTTGTTCATTATGTATTAAGTGAAGTTTATATTTTCATAGTGTAGACTGGTTTAAAGGTTACATTGTATAGTTTTAGTGGAAAATATGGACATTACAGGCTACGGTAACCCTGCTGGGACATTCTGTTGACTGTACACAAAACCAGTGGCAAAATAAACTGGTGATTTCTGACTAAAACACATGGACTCCTTATCGATTATAACTTGATTCAATTCGATGCAGCCCTTGGGGCGTGATCTATGGTGCAGAGTAACTAATGTAAACAAATGTAATTTTAAGACTAGAATATATTTTGCATCAGGTTGCACATACTGGAATCGCCGGGACTCAATTGGACATTAGACAAAGTAGTATTGCATTGGATTGGAAACTATTCTAGTCTCCTCAGACTCAGCACAATTCAAATGCCCTTATCATGGAGTATTCTCAAAGGCTGCCGGTACTCGGGTTGATTCAAATCAGGACAGCCGTACACTCAAGAGGTCTCCAGGGTGTCTTTGCATGAGCTCATTTGACTGGGAGAGCAGCACCAACTATTGAGGCAAATCAATGTAGCCAATTGGGATGTGGGAAAAGAAACTGCACAATGATATCTAAGCGTATTCATACATAGAGAATTGTTTGTAACATTATGCCAGCAGTGGAGAGTGACTACCCACACAAATGATGTATCTCCTTTATATTCATATTAAAATATACACTGTAAGTACATTGAAATATAATTCAATTAATTTATTGTTAAATATTAAATTCATTATCACAATATTAGCAAATGGAATGTAGACTCTCAACAGAGCTTAAAATTGAATTATTTTGAAATTGATATAAGACTTGAATACATTCTGTCCTAAACTGGGTTTTTTAATATTGTGCAGCTTAATTTAAATTTGTTGTACTCAATCAAAGGGGCCATTGACACAGTGCATATTAGAACAGTTGTATCATATTGCCCATCTTCTCCGGCCTTATATTTGATCTTAAGAAGCTTCAGACATGTGGTACATTTATCGACCATGGTATCTCTTGTCCAGATGAGTGCACAGATAGCGACTGTGACATTTTGCACCTGTTAAAACCTGACATTTAGCCGCAGAGCTGTTTGAAATGAAGTGACTCCATCTGAAGATAGGGAGCGCTAAAAATAATGGCGTACAGTTTAGGAAAGCCTATTCTGAAAGCTGTTTGTACTTGTGTTCTCATTCATGTCAACACATAGCAAAAGGAATCCCCTACAGCCACTATGAGCTCCACTAACTGAGAGGGTATTAAATAGAAAGCCTATTTGAGACGTGTTGAATGGTTGGGCTAACATTTAATAGAAAAACAGTAATCAAGAAATCTTCAAATAAAAATCTTAAAGCATATACCAACAATTGAAGAATTTGGAAATACATAACATGGGAAATGTAGTGTTGGATTAAGGCCTGCTAACGCACGAATGAGTTTTCACTGATGCAAAAAATTATAATATTTGTACTACTTTTAAATCAATGCAAGGATTTTGATAAAAAAAAACAAAAATGCTAAATAAATGTCATCTCACTTTGCAATTCAGATGCAATTATCAAAAGTTGCCTTCATTAGTTGTTCAGGGTCATGTAGTTGGAAGTTTTACCAAAGAGGAAAGAAAATGTGTTTTCTTGCAATAAAATAATTTATACATTTGTTTAAATAATTCATTTATTTATTTAGTTGATTTTTCATATTTATGTATTTTTTTTTATAAAAATAGCCTGAATTGTGACGTTCCATTTTACCTAAACTAATTAGGCTTACGGTATTGAAAACCATTTGTATGAAAATACTGTTTATAATCTTGAAAAAGAAAACAAATAAAAGTAAATGAATAATAATTTACATGTTATATGACATGTTTATTTTAACTTATTTATTTACTTCATATACAGTTTATTTAATTTAGTTTAAATATTAGTTTATTTGGATGGGACAATGCATATTAATGAATGTACAATGTGACGTAAATACACTGGATTTAGCACAGTCCCAGACAAGAGTAATTTCCTATGTCTGTTTTTTAATTTTTTTATTATTTAAATTTTTTAATCTAATGCAAGTTTACATAATGATTTTTGTGTATTAAATTTTGGTGATTTTTCAGTACAGGCCTCAGCATTGATCTGAAGCTTAATGAGAGACATAAACCACTCTAGTGTCCACTGTCCTCTGTTGTCTGCTCTGCAGCTGCTGGTGTGTGTGTGAACTTTTGACCAGCTCTGGTCCCTGAATGCTCCATGTGGGAGTATAAATGTGTTGCAGGGATAGCACTTAAAGCGTTGGTTTATCAAAGTCATGAAGCGGAGGAGTTAGCTGTGGTTCTGTGTGGTTCTGATCTACTGCATGAAACTGTGGAGTGAAACAATTACTGCAATATCAACACAAATCATTATTAGATTTTTTTTATTAATAGTTATGTTGGTTATTAATGAGCTTAGACATTTTTATACACATTTTTTAGAGATGAGAGTGTATTCATGCCATTGAACCATGTTTGTTGCCTGTACTAGTCCGATTATTTTAATTGAGCCGATTTATAAAATTCTCTGCATGTGTGTTTTGGGAAGAATAGCGGTTCTGGATCTTGTGTTTTGTTGGGATTAAAAAAGAAGAAATAAAATATTTTTGTTAAATAATACCTGACAAAATAATATAAAATTGTATATATAGATAGAAAATATTATTACATAATTAGAATAACTTATATAATTTTTAATTATCGAAAAAAAAAATTCTTTGGTTGGTTAATGTTTTATAACATAAAATAAAAAATGCTAAAATAGCTAAAAATGTATTACATAAAATTGCTAGACCATATCAAATGTAACAATATAATTAATTTGTAGGCTATATTGTTAAAAAAAATCTAATAGTGATAATCTATTTAAAAGATAGACGGAATAAACTGCATTTATTGGCACTGGAGCTTCAAAAACCTTGACCTTTTAGTTCTATGCACAAAATGGCTTGGGGAGTTGTATTGACTATGGGCTCCCAATGGAAAAAATAGCTACCATTAAAAAGGTTCATCAATGTGCTATAAAAATGCAACTAAAAATATACTGCAGTGACAGTTGTATCAGCCTCTTATAGCCATAGGACATATTGATGTGAGGGTAAACATGATGGCACGGATGTACATTGATGTATTGAGTGGACTGCATGCTTAGTATTGGCTAATTAAGCTGAGTGTTGTACATATTGACTGTTGAATGTTTAAGAGAACAGAAAGGTCTGAGTGAACACAACAATAGTGTCCTTGCCGTACGTCACCACAAATGACAAATGAGCTCGGGTTTGAAATGGCCATAGCACGTCTAAGCAATGTGTGAAATGGGGTTAATAGTTTAGCTTTAGTGCAGATTTGATATTCTTTTAAAAAATAAAGATAGATGGAATTTACTGGGATTTTACTAACTATTATGAGAAATGTGAGGAAAGGTTGGAGCTAAAACAACATATCTGACAAACATTTAAATTCTATAGCTTTAAATATATTACATTATATTTTATAGATGTGTAATTTTAGATTTCTGATTCTCCTCAATAATATCTAAAATTCAAAAGATGAATGGAAAGAATATTTTTTACATTTAGAAATAGTTTAAATAATTTAGAATTGATGGTTTTAGCTCAATATAGCCATGATTGTAGAGCCTTTTGACCTTTTACGGTGAAGGCGCGTCAGCGTCTCTTAATTTCACTTTACGAACAGCTAATCCCATCGGCCGTTGTATGTTTTTAGCATGAACACAAAATGGAGGGCCCTGAGTTGCACATGAAGATTACATGTGGAGCCCCTAAAATGGCTCCAAACCACCATCCAATGACATGCTGCCCTGGCCTTGTACAGCAGCCTATAGCTACGCGTTGGGTGACGTCGTACACGCTAAAGTAGTAGGGAGTACTATGGTGTCTCTGGATGCTCTAATAGGCTATTGGATTTACAACCTCAACACTGATTGGTTGAGATGTTTTGACAGTTGTTGTGGGGTTACTAGGCTGAAGAGCAGAATTGGCACACTTTTCTTACCCCTGTGCAAATCAGCGTGTCAACCAATCGTGAAACTGTGCATGCTGGGGTAAACTACCATCCGTTGAGGCTATGAAATCACGTTAGCATGCAGCAGCATTGTGTTCAAAAATGAAAAAATCTATAATTTCATATGATTACATGTGGCAGAAATGTACACTATTCCATGTATTGAGACGTTTGGGCGTACAAAGACTCCCATGGCCCCATTGAACCATATGCCCCACCACACTCTACGCCAAAGCCTAGAATAGGAACGTCACGTGCAGTTTCATGCTCCCCAGCGTCGATGAGTTGTTCTTGGGTCATGCCGATCCTCCCCCAAGTAGCCACATTTAGCCCTTTTATGCTACATTCAGGTATGTCCTGAAAGCTTCAAGGGAGGCGGCTATTGTTCACCAACAAGTGCAGATCTCTTCCTCAATGATGCACTGTGGTGTGGCGGATTGGTGGTGAGAGCCATAGCTAATGCTAATGCAAGCTCCAAACTACTGCGTATTCACTGTTCAAAATAGATGGCCACAGTAATCAGACACTGGCTCACTGACAAGCAGAGTGGGGAAGTGTATGCCAAACAATGCACAAAACAGTCGCAAAATGGCTTATTATCTGCATTATTATTATTTTGTCTCACTTGGTATTCTGCATGTTTACTGTAGGTAATTTTCCAGCTGTCCATTAATCCCATGATGCTCCAAGACTGAAGGGTGTTCCAGAAAAGGCTTTTACCAACCTGTAAATTGGCTTTTATTTTGTCATGTGTCTGTATACTGTATAATTACATCCACTGAATGAATTCAAAGCCTAGCGCCTATTGTCTGTGAGTGAAAAACAGAAGGTAAATAGGAAGGCATTCAAGCCAGCGTAGGGGCAAGTGTCACCGAGGGATAATTAATTCTCTTTGTTGGGTCGGCTTCGTGACATGGATCTCTTTCAGAATGATAACCTTAAACTCGGTTGATACGACTCCAGTACAATGACAGGTTTGATCAGATTTGAACAGTGAATGGGAAGGTACTATTGAGCTCAGCTGCACAAAAAACAAACGACAAAGAATCTCCATAGATCATTGTTCACTTTGGGATTTTAAAAGTAGGCTTGGGTCTGCAATATCTCAAACTCAAGTCATATTTCAGCCAATCATCACTGTTTATTCAAAATGGGCGGGGCATGTTTGTGATTCTTTATTGCTCTGATTGGCTGTATGGCTGAAAAGACGTTCTGCATATGTTACTGTACTGCGCTGAAATTTCATTGGCTTCTTTTGAAAATCCAGATTAAACCTAAATTGGCATGGGCCAATCTTTTGTATACAGATGCTTAAAAGTCTGGCTGAAACGTATAGAAATATATAGTCTAATCCTTAATCACCGAACTTACATTAGTCGCCCTGCCCTCAATTTGATTCCCAGCTGGAAGGCAATCCATAAATAAATTGGAGGCAGCATCTTAAATCATTGCTATAGAAAAAATACTCACCCAATCTAGAAAATTAAGTCATGTATAAATCCAACCTCATTGTTGTCAGCTGGGTGTGAAGTATTGATGCGGATGGTTTTCAGACCCAGGAAGGGCCCAGCTGACAGAACTATACTGTATTGGTCAAGGTGTATTGATATAATAAAATAAAGACTTGGTTTTGATGCATGTTAGCCATATGCAGTGTCTCTCTAAGCCTTTTCTGTTGCCCACACTGTGCCCACAAATAAGAAACTCTGCCTAAACAATCTCACAGCAGCCTATACAGCATAGTAGACAAATAATTGCTTCCCACTTCCCCCAGCATGCATCACCTATATTACTACCTGCAAAAACAGACCAGCGTTCTCTATATTCTCAATGCTCCACTTTCTCATATATGTGTTTGTGACTCTCGGTGGAACATTAACAAAGCTGCCATATTCGTGATCCCTCCTCAGGCACTGGAATAAAGTTGCTAGCATCCCCGCTGACTTTCACTCTCGGCGCCCCCTCATGGCGTCTCATTAAAGCGCACACAAACAAGATCCTGACCCAAAGCTACTGTAAAGGCTATGGTCCACACGTGATTCTGACTCCAAGCTTTATACTCGCAACAGCCTTCACTGGTTTGCTCCGAGCATCTTTGTTCGATTCCTGTTTGGCTAGTCTTATTTTTTTGTATACCCATTTGCAAATAAGTGAGTTAAAGACAGAGAAGAGCCGGATTTTTGGGGGGATTGTGTATTTTTTGTTCTCTCCCTTTCCCCATTGAGTGACGTTTGAAGGTCAACCCTTTGCTGAGTAGGGCACAAGTGTGAAGCCAAAGAATTTGATTTCACTATGAATAATACATTGACAGTTTCTGTTTTCAGTGCACATATCTTCTCTTTTCCACCATTTTTAAAAATCTCATTCAGCTTTTTTCACCATTGAAGTCAATGCTGCTATGTAAATTCGCAGAGGTCAAATGCTGTTAAGTAAATTTCTGATCTCATATGCATGTTACGGTTAATATTCATAGTTTTCTGCATGCTTTTGCTAGTCAATATCCACCATTAGAATATTTTTTATTCTGCCATTTTTGCCGAACACACGCACATCAGCCATTCCTCTCTTCCATATAAAGTACACTGATCCTGATGCACTTTCTATGTCTTGCTTTGAAATGCACATCATGTATTGCCTGACAGCTACTAAACCCAAATATGGCATTGTGTTGTTTCTTTTTCTTGTTCTACAGAGATGTTGAAGGAGTTGAACCAGCAGCGCAGAGCGAAAGAATTTACAGACCTGAAAATAATTGTTGAAGGCAAAGAGTTTGAAGTCCACCAAAATGTTCTAGCTTCCTGCAGCTTGTATTTCAAGGACCTGGTGAAAAGGTTTGCCTCCGCTTCACCTTCCTCCCACCCTCCTCTTCCTCTCTCTCTCTCTCTCTCTCCCTCCCTCCCCCTCCCCCCCTCCCGCACCAGCCGTTGATCCGATCTGTTCTCTTTTCATAGGGCGCATTTGTGTTGCTTTTTTTCCCTTCCCCTCTTCTCTCTTGCAGGTGTGGCACGGAACGACCACTTTCCTAGCACACAGGGCCGGGCCAGCAGCCATTCCTTCACTTCTTCCTGCTCTAAATGAATGTATCTGAATCAGGAGACAAAACAAACCAAACAAAAAAGACAAATTACCAAACGTAAAAAGGTCAACAGACATTACATTTCCTCCCCCATGTAGGAATAATCACCATTCCCATCCAGTGAAAACGGTTCCATGACTGGGGATACCCCCCCCCCCCCCCCGAAAAAGACAAAATCAAACGAAAGGTGACGATTTG
>JAVQKC010080471.1:0-15609 GCA_036025475.1 Philypnodon macrostomus | reverse complement strand
TTCTCTCTTCATCTCAACTCACCTGAACATATACAATTGCTGTCCTGACCCGACACCCTGAAGTGATTGCTAATCCACATACAACCAGTTACAATCCTCATTACAGTAACAATAGACATCTTTACTAATGTTGGTAGACACACATTCACCTACACCTCTGTGGCTTAGGGTGCAGCCTCAAAAGTGAAGGAATTAACTGCTCATTAAACAGTGTACATACTGTACATGCAAACTAAAAGACTGGACTATTAGAGACACATTTGCACCACAAGAATCGGTTTGAAATGTTCCTTTGTAGCCCTGGTTTATACTATATATTATAATGTGTTTGGGCTTGAGACCAGATGCCATTGTAGTTTGAAGAATGCTTCACTCACCATTGTGGCCACGGTCAAGGCCTGGTAACCACAAACATGTTTCTTGGTGACTTGAACCACAGTCTTAATTTTTAATTCTAGCTTGTTCCCGTTGTTTGTATTTATTCTGGGCGGTAACAGTATCGAAGCCCGTTCCCAAAAGCCAGGAATCTGATCCATTCTTTCGTCACAGATCCTTTTTAGAGTCAGCCAAGCCTTTGACTCACATCTACAGCATAGCGTTACCTGAACAGCTCACTGATATGTTTATCTCTCATTGATAACGTCTAGGCATGGATATCCTACTTCTGTCTTAATCATTATTGTTAACGTTTGTCCAGATTGCCGCCATTTTGACCCTTCCTTTTGATGTGGTGAAGACCCGCAGACAGATTCAGCTCGGAGAGATGGACAGTCTGGGAGGTGGGAGTCTTGAAATGTACAGTTGTACCTCGATTATGAGCAGATATTAATTTGAATGTTTTGTTTTTTAAGTCTCCCTGAAGAAGAACTCATCCACTTGGCACATCATGAGGGAGATTCAGACCAACATGGGATACAGGGGCCTTTTTGCAGGTATACTGTTGTGCTTCATAATCCTCATCCACAATATGCACAAATATAATGTACCCAAATGTTGCGTCAAAATGCCTGAAGTTTTACAGTAGCAGAATTATTGTCACCACTAACATTACGTTAAAGTGTTATGTTTTTGTGTGTTCACAGGTTTCATGCCGAGGGTGATCAAAGTGGCCCCGGCGTGCGCTGTCATGATCAGCACTTATGAGTTTGGAAAAACCTTCTTCCAGAAAATGAACCTCGATCAAACACGGCTCACATCATAAAACCCTTCTCTGCTAATGTGAGACGCTGGCTGTTTTACATAAAAAACACTTGAGAATATGAAGACTCCAGGATTGAACTCTTGTGGTTTCTTTGGGACTTCTAAAGAAACTGTGACCAAACTGGGCACAAACGGTCAGTGGAAGACACTTAAAAAAAGGAAAAGCGTATAGAACTCTTACAGACATTTTTGCATGGTAATGATGTTACCAAATGAAAAGGACTTGAATTCTGTGAAAACTGAGTCCGGCAAGCAGAGTTTGCAGGCTTTAAACTTCTATTGTAAGCCTTGAGTATGTCAGTTACCAAAATACACCTACTGGTCATTTCATTAGGTAGACCTATTTGCCTGCTTGTAAGCTCAAATAACAATTCATCCTTTCACATTGCATCAAGCCAATGGACTTATGCATGCACATATATTCAAGAAAAGAATGCTGAAGTTCAAACCAAGCATCACAATGAAGAAGAAGGTGGTTTATGTGAATTCGAACATTGAGCATGGTCCATTGAGGAGCAGGTCTGTGGGCATACATACCGTGTTGATGACAGAGACTGGTTTGATATTTTTAAAGGCAACATTAGCTCAGATAACCGCTCACGGTCTGCAGATCTCTGAACATGAACATAAAGCAGGTGGACTACAGCAGCAGAAGACCACCGCTAGTTACAGGGTCTACCTAATAAAGTGGCCGTTAACAGGATTGACGCATTGGCGGGAAAGACAGATTAGAAGAAAACTCAGAGGTCTACTCAAATAGCACTGTAATGAGTTAGACAAATCTCATTCACACATTTGACTGCCTGGTAAACTGCATGGGCCTCATTTCTAGAAACTACGCTCATCAACTCGGCATTAGGGCATTTTGTCTGCAATGCTTAAGCACTCGAGCAAGGATATTGGCTTTTATCTGCTATGAAAGTGGTCACCAATGCTGGATAGACTTAATCATTCATAGCACTTTCCATGAACAGGCAATAGTAATTTGCTTTATCTTTGAGTACACGCAGATTAAGCTCACGCTGTTAGGAAGAAGCCATGATGCAGAAGATGACTAGGCCTTTTGGGTATCGTATTTTTGTGATTTTTATTAGTTTAATTTCATTCAACACAAAATACACAGGTTATCTGCTCCATATGTGTAGAGTAAATGTGGCTGTCTCATTGCTTATTACGACACTGGATCATAAAACATTACTGCCTTAAGTGACAATGACCCCGTCTGTATTGTGTTATCTACATTGTGTTAATAAAATTTCAAGACAGCTTCATATCACCTTGATTTATTGTCGAAACAGCACAATGATGATTATTTAATTGGCCTAAATAAGGTCTAGACCAGAACTAAATACGCTAAAATAGGTCTAAACTAGGACTGAATCTAGACTCGATCAGGAATCGTATGAGAACCATTGTCTCAGAGTTAAACTGAGCTTTGTTTTGGGTGGTGTTTTGATGGTCGTGATAAGTGCAAAACGGGAAACACTGACTTCCGATGCATGATGTAGTTTTTCAGTGACATCTGGCGGTGAAAGTGCAGAGTGCATTTAAGAATATATAAGTATATTTAAGATCTAAAATTAGGAAATTAAATAAATAAAATGTATGGTCTCTAGTACATGACGGAGAGAAAAAAATGCATGTAGGTATAACAATGCTGTGTAGTAATTACGAATCTGCCACTTTCTGAGATCCATTTAGATCCGGATATTTTGTTAAACAGAGACATCTAGTGGTTGATTCTGTTTTTGCCATGACGTCCTACATTCACGTCTTGTTAAATCCCGCGATACTTCTGTTAGTATATAAACCTCGCGCTGCCTTCTCACAGGCCTCTTTCAATCCGGACTGGCGACAAAATGGTGAGTGAGCCACCGCTACATCAGACAGCCACATCTTCAATCCACCTGCTATCTTTACCATCCACAACATTTCACTCATTTTACAAACTTCAGAGGTTTTAAAGCTTTGTTTTTATTAAACTGCGGCACTTATTTTGTGATACTTATACTATAATCTGGCTTTACTTGCATTTCGGACCACGCTGACAACTCGCGGCCCAAAATGGCTTCAGCATTATATACGTCTAAACGTTAACTAAAGTAAGTGTTAACGGCTGTTTATGGACTGGTTCAGCCACTAACATGCAATTAATGCGTTCGCTTTGCATTCAATTATGCAGAAGACGAGCACAAGTATAGCTATCGGTTTAGCATGTAGGGGGCTAATGCTTAGCTGCATAACTTAGACTTGAACGACATAACTAAGCATTTTATGACTGGTTTAGCTAATAACCCATTTTCTCTTTAGTCCCACCGTAAGTTTTCGGCTCCCCGCCACGGATCACTGGGCTTTCTGCCCCGCAAGAGGAGCCGGCGTCACCGCGGTAAGGCCAAGAGCTTCCCCAAAGATGATCCCAGCAAACCCGTGCATCTGACGGCTTTCCTTGGCTACAAGGCCGGCATGACCCACATCGTCCGTGAAGTCGACCGACCTGGCTCAAGTGAGTGAATGGTGCCAGTTTGAATTGCACATGTAGTTTTTAAATGGTAATTGTCTGCCTATGATGAGACACTCGACGGGCGGACAGAATGGGTTCAACCCCTTGCTGAATGTCGAGCACTGAGCGCAGTCACATGGGATATTGAAAGTTATGTCAAAGTCACACCTCCTATATAAGGGATACATCACCAGATTTTGAGTTCCAAAATTAAGGGATGTCATTGTTTCAAAGCTAAGCTTTCAGTACATATTTTTAATATTTCTTTGTTGGGTTTTAGAGGTGAACAAGAAGGAGGTGGTGGAGGCTGTGACCATCGTGGAGACTCCTCCCATGATTGTGGTTGGCGTTGTGGGCTACGTGAACACTCCCAGAGGCCTGCGCTCCTTCAAGACCATCTTTGCTGAACACGTCAGTGATGAGTGCAAGCGCCGCTTCTACAAGAACTGGTGAGACTTCAGTTTGACCTGAGTTCTGTGTTTGTTGAAGCAGTTAGTTGCCCAGTCTTTCTGAGCGAGTCTAACAGAACGGTGGCCCCCGTGGCAGCTCCTCTCAGGCATCTGCCCTGATGAGCTCCGAGCTCCTCTGGCCGGTGGAAAGTGCTTCTTAGAAACCGAGCCATGAGCCAAAACCTTCAGCCGATGCAGCCCCCTTGTCCTGACGGAGGGAGGGCGAGCGGCGATGCACTGAGTTCTTCCGCTGGCCTTTGAGGCTATGAAGGACCTGTGCCAAAACCGTTGTGCTTCTGTCTGCGCCCCGTGGGCAACAGGTACAAGTCCAAGAAGAAGGCCTTCACCAAATACTGCAAGAAATGGCAGGATGACGAAGGCAAGAAGCAGCTGGAGAAAGACTTCGCCGCCATAAAGAAGTACTGCCAGGTCGTCCGCATCATTGCTCACACTCAGGTGGGTTTGAGCTCAGTTTAATCTCCACTATTACTGTGTACGTTTATGCTCTTGTCTGTGACGAGACCGTGGAAATCTGCGTCAGGCATGGCGCCCGAAAAGCATGAGGATAATTTCCATGCTGCCTTCCTTCTGAGACTACAGAGCTACACAAACCAGTTATATTGTGATCGGGCTGTTGGGCAGAACCAGACTTAAACCATTTCTTGTTTGGGTCTGATTTAAAATTTGATAAACCTAATTACTCAATGATTTTAAATGGATTTAGAGTGGTAAAACATTTAATTTAATCTTTATTCAACTCAAATTTGTGTCAAACTCCGTGTCTGACCATCATGTTTGTTGTTCAGATGCGTCTGCTGCCCCTCAGGCAGAAGAAGGCCCACCTTATGGAGGTGCAACTAAATGGTGGATCCATCTCTGATAAAGTGGACTGGGCTCGTGAGAAACTGGAGCAAGCGGTTCCCATCAGCAACGTCTTCACTCAGGATGAGATGATTGACGTCATCGGCATCACCAAGGGTCACGGCTACAAGGGTGTGACCAGCCGTTGGCACACAAAGAAGCTGCCCCGTAAGACCCATCGTGGTCTGCGTAAGGTGGCCTGTATCGGAGCCTGGCATCCTGCTCGTGTGGCCTTCTCTGTGGCTCGTGCGGGTCAGAAGGGCTACCACCACCGCACTGAGATCAACAAGAAGGTGAGGCTTATTACGATTTACTTCTCAGTGGTGAGACAACACCAAGATAAATTTCAGTTAGACAAAAGATGATAAAACCAGTTTCAGTTAAAATACTATGATTGGCTGCTGCAAAGGGTATCTAACTCGAAGTTCCTGTCCTTGAATATGTCTAGATCTACAAGATTGGCCAGGGCTACCACCAAAAGGACAGTAAACTGGTGAAGAACAATGCCTCCACAGAGTACGATCTGTCAAACAAGAGCATCAACCCCCTGGTGAGTCTGGCTTAAGAAACCCAGGGTTGATTAATGCAGCTGTCTCTGAACCAGCTGTGACTCACCGGCTTTCTGTTCTCAGGGAGGCTTCGTTCACTACGGAGAAGTGAGGAACGACTTTGTCATGGTCAAGGGCTGTGTGGTGGGAACCAAGAAGAGGGTGCTGACTCTGCGCAAGGTATTGAAGATGATGTATTTAAGTTTCCTGAAGTAAAATCTGTTCGCATACAAGTGATCAAGAGAATTCACAAGTCTAGATTGAGTTTTGTTAAGGTAAAAATAAGGCTTTGATAGCCTGGAAAGTTAAGCCCTTGTCATGCATCATGTAGGTCTCAATGTAAAAACACTTGACAAAATGTGAAATTTATACAGAAAACGTTCAAGTACAAGAGTTGTGGCTAAACAATTATCCTCCCTCTTCTAGTCCCTGCTTGTCCAGACAACTCGTCGTGCTCTGGAGAAGATCGACCTCAAGTTCATCGACACCACCTCAAAGTTCGGTCACGGCCGCTTCCAGACCGTGGAGGAGAAGAAGGCGTTTATGGTGAGGAACCTGTCTACAAAATATGTTTGTATTTTGCACTGTTCGTAACCTGGTTCAGATCTAGTGTGAACTCTGGTTCCATTCCAGTGCCATAGTGAACTCCAGTGAGGCAGGGGAGCAGTGCCTCTTTGTGCTCGCTCCCTGTTCACTCTCTGGGAACAGCCGCCATCTTTGTCAAGGCAAATATAGCCACCCTAAACGGCAACAATTCAGATAATGGTTTACGTTTCGCCCAAGATGTTACATTATGGGGGCAAACTAAACTAGGGCTGAAGCTTGACTAGATTGTGATTCTTTTGCTTTTTAGTCTTTGGTGTCTAGTGTTGCTATCGGTATGAAGATTTTTTTTTTAATGTAAACTTCCCACATAATCCAGAAATGGTGTAAAGGGATCTGTTGTATATCATCCATATGTGAAGTATTGGCACAAGTATTAACATTGCTGTCTCTATTCTACAGGGACCACTCAAGAAGGACCGCATTGCCAAGGAAGAGACTGCATAAAGTCTGTGTACATTATCTCTGCTGGACCAACTGTCACCATCTTGAATATGATTCAGAGTTGTTTAATAAAAAAATCAAAACCCAATGTCTTATTCATTGCAAAGATAAAAGCGCTAGGCTAATGTCAATATATTTGCTCAGGGGAAGCCTGTGGTCAGCCAGTGGCGACTCAGCATGTTTGTTGGAAGTTACAGATGACGGCTTGGTCAATAATTAATGCAGCACAGGTAGTTTAATTGGGAGTTTACAAAAGTCACCTGAACGGCCTTGAAACCTCCTGAATGTCTGGATTTTGGGAGTTTTGTTTTGGCTTACTGAAACTGGGCTAGTCAGGCAGTAGGTATACAAAAACACTAAAGCTGGATGGCTCAAACAGTCGAACTGTTACAGTATAGTGTGTGGTTGCTTGAGCTACAGCCTGATACAAAGAGGTTCTAAATGAACTTAAGTAATTCTCTAGTTCTGAGGTCAAAAGAGAACCTAGCGTAAGGGTCCAACTCCATTATGTCAATACTTTTCAGATGGTGCTGTTGGGTGACATGGGCACGTGTTTATGTACTTTGTTTTAAACCTTACATGGACCCTGTTTAGACCTGGTTTGGAGCTAGTTTAGTCCCATTTCTTCATCTGGTCGTGAGACTAGCTCTTATTTAGACCTGTTATAGTCCTCGTTTAGACCTTTTTTGTTTTTGGGATGGGGTTTAGTCTTGAATCCCACAGTTCATCCTCTTTACATTTTCCTTGTCTGCACTGTCAGATCATACGCCTCTCATTCAAACCTCAAAACGGTTAAGCATTTTCTTCAGCCCAAAAGATAATCCATTGTTGTATTATGTTTAAAGCCTTCGTGTCAGCAGTGTCCACCTTTTGCAGATTTAGCTAACCGCGGTTATGTGTGCGTCCTTTAGCCTGTATTCAGCTGACAGCGGATGTTATAAAGCACTAATGGTGCACTCCAACAATATATTTTCTGACTCATCTCACGGCCCTCTTGAGCAGGTAGACCCCCCGTCCCGAGTTGGCTACTACGGGCCATTTACAAAACCACCCCCGAGACTCCTCTGCTGTTTAATATTCAGCCACTCTTTGCAGAAATGTGGATTTTCAAGGTCCCATATGGTCCCCCTTTATTATCCTCAAGTCCAGGGACGGTTTTGAAGGACGTGTTTTCTCCACAATGCAGCGTCTCAGGAATTATTCTGTACCGTAGCAGTTTTAGAGCCATTTTAAATACCCTCTGAGAGCACTTTGGTAAAAATTGGGAACCAAGAAGAAGGCCGCTGGACACAGAGATGCAGTTAGACTCTAATATTAAGGATACATTGTACATGTGGCATTTATGAAGCGAACTGGTCAAGTTATTAGGCTGTCGTTGTGGACCTAATAAAGTGGCCGTCCAGGTGGGCTTTTGATGATGCAGCTCACCTGCTTCATGTTTATCATCTACAGAGATCTGCAGCCTGTTGATGTAAACCAAGACTAAACCAGGACTAAACCAGGACCAAGGACTAAACCAAGACTAAACCAGGACTAAACCAGGACTAAACAAGGACTAAACCAGGACTAAGGTCTAAACTAAGACTAAACAAGGACTAAACCAAGACTAAACCAGGACCAATGACTAAACCAAGACTAAACCAGGACTAAAACAGGACTAAGGTCTAAACTAAGACTAAACAAGGACTAAACCAGGACCAAGGACTAAACCAAGACTAAACAAAGACTAAACCAGGACCAAGGACTAAGGACTAAACCAAGAGTAAACAAGGACTAAACCAGGACCAAGGACTAAACCAAGACTAAACCAGGACTAAGGATTAAACCAAGACTAAACCAGGACTAAACCAGGACTAAACCAAGACTAAACCAGGACTAAACCAGGTCTAAACATGGTCTAAACTAAGACTAAAACTACACCTATACCACACCTACATTAAAAGCTAAATAAGGTATAAATCAGACCTAAACTGGGACTAAACCAAGTGTAAAGAACTGTAAACAAAGACAAACGGGCTGCGCAATTCATCACAATTGTATCAAAATTGCTATTTCAATGGTCGCAATCAGGCCATATAACATCCACAATATCTCGTAGAGTTCCCCTACGAACCGGTTCTAATAGGGCATGTGATTCCTAATTACTGTTATTTGAAATCAATCTCCTTGATATAACCACTTTGAGTATTTAACTATTGGATACATTAATCAGTGATAATGGGGCCATGTTTCAAAGCCCGCAGAACTGCCCCACTAACTGCCCCTCTGTCCTGGGGCAGATTTAGGTAAAGTGTCCCGCAGGTGATGCCTTTATGGTCTTACATCTGCTCCAACTGTCCCTAAATGCACCGCTTCACCCCATTACTTTAGTCCTGAATCGTCATAGGGACAACAGGAAGAATGCTTTTTAATGGACCAATTGACATAAAACGAGTGTAGGCGGGACCAAGTGGGATAACTCGGGACATGTAACAGACACAGTCTTATGGAACTGGTCAAGTGTATGTCTCTGTGTCAGCCCTGCGACTAACTGGCCATTGTCCAGGGTATACCCCTACCTAAAGCCCATAGTTGCAGAAGATGAATGAATAACACTATAGTACTCTCGAGTGCTGAAACTAGGCCTGAGCAGCAGCTGGTGATGGTGGGACAGGGGCCAGGAGCAGAGTGCATGCTGGGACACTGAGTTCGGGCCAACCCTGTGATTTATGAGTGAGACAGAGACGTGTGTTGGCTCTGTGTCAGCAGCAGGACGTCCCGCGGTGGGATGGAGCAGACCAGGCTGTGTCTGACAGGAGGGCCATTACTACAGTCCTCGGGTGGGACAGGGCTGTCAGGGAGGAGGAAGATGTGCTGGACTGGGGTCAGTTTTATTGAAATTGTAAAGACTTATTAAGGATAGCACTTATACTTTACGGTTGCCTCAAACTCAATTGACAGGGGGCGGGACATTTCTATTGTCATGTTACCAGAGAGCCTGATGTTTTCTGGTTCAAGTTTTTTTTAACCAATCACACAGTTCCACAGGACAGGAGCACTCTTATTGGTCGATACATCCATTAGGAATAATGTGAGGGAGCTGATGTTTTATTTCAAAATTTACACTTTATTCACTGCTGTTTTCATTTTTTGGTTGAAAATAAAGTAGACAACTTCAGACTGCTGCTCTTTCTTCTGATACTTCCTGGTTAGTGTGAGACTGTGATAGATGGTTGGGAAGGAGAGGATGAGGAAAGGGGACTGCATCATTCAAAATGTATTTTTAATAATTATGTCACCTGTAGCATATATATAAAGAGAGAGAGAGAATACTGTGCAAATGTTTTACTGTTGAAATAATGTGAAGTAGGAGATTGTAGCTAAATAATATAAATGTTTGTGCACTCATGGGTCAAAATGTGGGACACGGCCTCAATTTGTAGGACACTGGACATGAGCTGAAACTGCGCACAACCCTGACATGTATGTGAGATGTATGACAGTGTTGATCACCAAAGTCCATTGCAGATACAGAGCAGGCCTATAGGCTCTGGACATGTCCAGCAGGTGTTGCAGTGAAGCTTGTATGTAAGTTGATGTAAACATGTTGTGAACCATGTTACATGCTTGGCTCGTCTCGTGTTGTCCTCTTTGTGCTGTGAGCGCGTGAAGGGCAGTATACAGAGCTCCTCGACAGACTGCAGCTCCCGCACCCCTGCACTGTCCCATCAGTATTCTAGCCCCGTATGTGGACACCGCGTTCCCATAGTGTGTGTGATGCTGTTGTGCGCTTATGGAGGCACTGGCCGCACTCCTAAATGAGCCCCCGTCCGCCACCAGAGGGCGCCCCGCTGCTCCGTCCGCACTGCATTCACGCGTCCCAGAGCACTTTGTATGCTGCTGTAGCCTACTTTACCTCCTCTTCTTTATATCATGGCTTTTAGAGGAACACCGTTTATTTGGAGAAAAAAGATGGACAGTGTTGTAGAGGCAAATCTCATCAAATCGTTCACAATTACAATGATAGTATCTCTGATAAACTCAAAGCTTAAGAAATGTAGCCCACTAACTGAATTATAACATAACAACATAATATGATGAAGTAGAAGGTGACCAGAATGATCTTATGTGGGAAGTCGTGCGAAATTGGGACAAAATGGGATAATGTTACAAATGCAGTGAGATAGTAACAAGCAAATGCAGTGAGATATTAACAAACAAATGCAGTGAAATAGTAACAATCAAATGCAGTGCAATAGTAACAAGCAAATGAAGTGAAATATTAACAAACAAATGCAGTGAAATAGTAACAAGCAAATGCAGTGAAATAGTAACAATCAAATGCAGTGAGATAGTAACAAGCAAATGAAGTGAGATAGTAACAAGCAAATGCAGTGAAATAGTAACAAGCAAATGAAGTGAAATAGTAACAATCAAATGCAGTGAAATAGTAACAATCAAATGCAGTGAAATAGTAACAATCACATGCAGTGAAATAGTAACAAATACAGTGAACCAGTAACAAACACATGCAGGGAAATAGTAACAAACACATGCAATGAAATAGCAACAAATAAATACAGTGAACTAGTAACAATCAAATGCAGTGAAATGGTAACAAACAAATACAGTGAAATAGTAATGCAGGGAAATATTAACAAACACATGCAGTGAAATATCAACAAATAAATACAGTGAACTAGTAACAATCAAATGCAGTGAAATGGTAACAAACAAATACAGTGAAATAGTAACACACAAATGCAGTGAAATTGTAACAATCACATGCAATGAAATAGTAACATTCAAATGCAGTGAAATAGTAACAAACAAATGCAGTGAAATAGTAACAATCAAATGCAGTGAAATAGTAACAAACAAATGCAGTGAAATAGTAACAAACAAATGCAGTGAAATAAATAAAATGTTTATGCTGGAAAGAGTCAAATGTGGGACACAGCATCAATTTATGGGACACTGAATTTGATCTGAAAATCCTGTGTAATCCAATGCAAAGTGGGACATCTGTTCATCCTAATAGAGTTGGAGAACAGTTCTACAAGAATTAGTTGACAACACGTCACTCGGACTATATGATAATCATGCGAGTGGTTCTCAAAGTTCTCAATATTTGGCTTATGAGAAGCTGTTTTTTAATTGTGATCCTAAATCAGGGCTAATCCTGATCTAAACCAATAAATAGGGATCGATGAAGAATCTTGAATCAAGTCTAAATGTAAAAAGGACTAAACAGAGACTAATGGTCCTTATAATCAATATACTGTATCAGATTTAAGCTCCTCCCCTTAGAGCAGAAATAAAACTGGAACAAAACTATTTCCAAATGAAAAAAGGCAAAATACTCCTTATATACGTAACATTTAGTATATATATATGTGCCACTATTTGAGAACCACTGCTAAAGACCAATATCAAGGCAAAAACAAACAAACAAAGGCTATACAGATTCAGAACGATAGACATTGTTTTTGAGAGACACAGTGGTGACGTTGCAAAAGTCCAAACATTTGATTATTCAGTAAACGTGGTTGGAGTTGCGTGGGTCAGCAGAGGGGTGTCTCTGCTCCAGTAGGTTTGTTCTGTTTGGTCGGACGGTCGAGCGCACTTAAACTCCATGCGACCCAAAAAAGAAGCTGGGTGAGCGGTGTCAGCAAAATCAGGTTAAAGGTTAAAATCAGACCTGAACTATGACTAAACTTTGACCAAAAAAAGGACTAAATCAGTATAATAATAATTAGATTCATATTCAGTGTTTACATGTTTAGCCCGTTATTCAGTCACACTACAGTCACAGTTAAGCTTTGTAGCCACAGCTGCCCTGGGACACACTAACAGAACGTCCTCTCTGACCACCACTGAACACCAATCACACAACCACATTCATTTATAGGCAATGTGGGTCAAACTCACAACGACAGTAATCACAGTTTTAGGATTCGAACCGCCAGGGCATTCATTAGTTAATTATTTAATTGTCATTAGCCGTAGAAGTACCAAACTCAATCCAGTTCAGCGTCTTCATGATATGTACCTGTGTGCAACAGTTGAAACTGATCCAGCAATTCGTTTTTGAGTTTTTTTATTCTAAAATTCCAAAAAATAATTATACTATGGATTCATCAGGTCTAAACTAGGACTAAATAGAACTAAACTGTGCCAAAACCAGGTCTAAACTGTGTAAACAAAACAACAAAAAGACACATCAAATTCATACCCACAGCAGAACTAAAACTGGAACAAAACTTTGAAACGCACAAGCTTGGCCTACAGCAGCAGAACAATCTCACTCTCCTCCATCACAGATACATTCAGTAGAGTCTATAATTCATCTCGTCTCTTCTTGTCGAGTGTTGAGAATGTAAAGGGTGTACATAGATAGGTCACTTATGGACTTTAGATTCTTAACCAGGCAACAAAAAATGTCATTGGTCCAATTTTGAGGTTTTTAGTTGGCGTCTGACAAATTATGATCCCTTGTTTCTCCGTTTGAAGTAAAATAATGCAATGCTTTTTATTTACATGCAAAGCTCACATTACTTAACATCCAACTTCCATCGTACATAAGTGGACTCCAATGTTAATTTATTCAAACTGTCCTTTTTAAAAGTGGACATTGGCCCGGCCCCGTCTTTTGTCTCGTCTCAGACATAGACGTCACTGTTGTCTTTATCAGATGGAGATCATTAGTATGGCTCAGACCAGAGTCCGGTCCAACTGAGTTCTCTGCCAAAAACACTCCGCTCTAACAAAGACTTCTCAAGGGCACTGTCTGGATACGCATTTTTCTTTGTTAAATACGGACACAGAGTTGGGCTTGTTCAGTACCGCAACTATTCCTCTATTTGAGAAAGCATTAATTAACCATTTCAAAATAATAACAATCAAGTTAATCAAGTTTAATCACGTTTTTTCCCTCAAATTAATAAGTGTGTCTGTCAATGTGTGTCAGCTTTTCCACTAACTGGCCATTTTTCATTTTGTACCCCACCTAAGGCCCATAGTTCCTTGGGTAGGCTCCAGTCACTTGTAACAGGAATATGCTAAAGAGGAATCAGCTGGTTTTAATAATTTCTTCACAGAAAATCTCCAATAGTCAAGGCAACTGATTAATGACTTGGTGTAACAGGGGCAAATACCTAATACATTACTTACCTGACTTTCTATAAAGGGGTGTCCCCACACACACAGACATTCTGCACCATAAATGTTCCCCGTATACATAGATTTAAGTGGAGAGTGGTCCAAATGCACTTAAACAGTAACATTGCAACAGCAATAAAATCCACTCATTGTAAAGTCTAAATAGAGCTTCGTAGCGCACTTAGTCTAAATTTAATCTCCAGTATATCTCCATGTATTTAACAAACTTGTGCATTAGCGCTCACAGCCACAGAGATTAACTGTGTGCCTGATTAAAGAGGGAGTAAACATACAGAAGAATCAGATGCATTTAAGTGTTAAGTTAATTCACAGGACATCATTTTTACACTTCCATGTATCCTTCCCTTAAGGTGTGTCAAATGCGTCCTCTTGCAGCCTCTTGCGTGCTAGCTATAACCACACTATCCCTATCCTTCCTCCTGTCCATGTGTGTGTTTATTTTGTAAAGTCTAGTCTCACTGATACATGTTTCATTCATGAAAGGCGTTCTGTAACACAGGCCTTTACCTCGTTTGCTTGGCTTTTCTCACCTCGATTCATAAAACATAGCCCCTTGTTTTCAACCCGGTTTGTGCATCTTCCTCTCACATCTCTCGCCCAAGAGCGGTGCTTCCAGGGCAGCCAGCTTCAAAGGATGCACCTTTTTACAGGTCTCATCTATTCAAAGGATACTCACTTCTGTTATTGCAAAGCTGTGCCTTTTTCAAATATGCAAGTGACCAAGTGACACTTTGCTAACCTGCAAGTCTACTTTAGCTACTAGGCTAGAAAGTAGTAGCTTTTAAAAATGCATTGCAGTGTTCAAATCCATGTTAGCCGGCCAAGAAAAAAAGCCCCCTTTAAACATGCAGTAAACTTAAGCATCTCCTGGCACCACTTACACCTCCATCATACAAGCACATAGTCATATAACTATGCTTATGGTCTGTCCCATATAGAAAAGATTGAGGTGATGTTTTTGTGGCTCCCACTGGTCCATTATGGTGGTTTTAGTATACTGCATGGAGGATTTAATATGTGAAAACTCAGCTCTTATTTTTATGAATGTCTTAAAGAGGCAGCCAATGTTTAGAAGTTGCTAGGAGCTATCAGGACTTATGGGTAATGTTGAAAATGGATTATCTGATGGCTAATCAATATAGAGACCAAAAATGGAATATATAAAAGTTAGGGATTTTTGACTTTGACTGAAAATGGAAAAAAATGATGCCACAATGATATTATAACATTTTATGACAGAAATATTTCTCTAGAACAAGATACCTTCTGAAAATAATGGTCATTTTTTGACAAAAATTAGATTTTTACCTAAATTAGCTCTTCATGAGGCTGCCCACCTCTGGTAAAGATTTCTACTTCCTTAGTTGGACAGATCATGTGATTTTACCCAATTACTCAAATGGCCTATATCCCAAAGTCTGAGTTAGGCCAAGTCAAAAGAAAACTCCAGTTTTTGTGTTTTCTGAAAAACCTTTAAAATGACCTCAATTCTGCAATTTACCCAAAAGTCAAATATCTCTAACTTTTGGAGAGACTAGACTAGTTAACTAAAAAAGACCTGAACTAGTCCTGGTGTAGTCCTGATGTAGTCCTGGTGTAGTCCTGGTGTAGTCCTGATGCAGTCCTGGTGTAGTCCTGATGAAGTCCTGGTGTAGTCCTGGTGTAGTCCTGGTGTAGTCCTGATGTTGTTCTGGTGTAGTCCTGATGTAGTCCTGGTGTAGTCCTGGTGTAGTCCTGGTGTAGTCCTGATGTTGTTCTGGTGTAGTCCTGCTGTAGTCCTGGTGTAGTCCTGATGTAGTCCTGGTGTTGTCCTGATGAAGTCCTGGTGTAGTCCTGGTGTAGT
>JAVQKC010080430.1:0-24821 GCA_036025475.1 Philypnodon macrostomus | reverse complement strand
GTTAACACATTCACTCAACTGTTCAAATAAACCAGTTGTTAACACATTCACTCAACTGTTCAAATAAACCAGTTGTTAACACATTCACTCAACTGTTCAAATAAACCAGTTGTTAACACATTCACTCAACTGTTAAAATAAACCAGTTGTTAACACATTCACCTCCAAACATGAAAATATTTTTTTCCCATTGTTTGTGAATAAATGTGTTGTGCTTAGAAAAGATCCCTTGTCATCTGTGATTATAATATGTAGGGTAGACTACAAATGTAGACTGAATGATAAAGCATAGTACTGAAAAACAAAGCTAAATATTTGGAGTTGACATTCTTTTACTGATCCGGCCCACATGAGAACAGAAAGTCTGGATCCGGCCCCTGAGCCAAACTGAGTTTGACACCCCTGATTTAAATAATAAGTATTTTAGTGCCATTAACAGAGACAAAAGATTATGTTCTTCATTTTTTAACCTAATTCTTACCCTTTCAGGTGCCTGTTTATTTTTACGGCCAGTTCCCTACCTCAGCCCAGCCTCACACCTGCCGCCCTGGTTCCCCCGGTGCTCACCTGCTCAATCAGACAGGTAATTACCATAGTGTAAATTCATTTATTAACGGTCATTATATGTATTTGTGAGTATGTGTTGATCTCCGGCAGCAGAGGAGGGGGCCGTTACACTGTCAGAGATGTAGTCTCAAGGTCTCACAGTGAACCGGTCTCTTTTCCTGCTGCTTATAATCTACTGTCTACAGTTGGCATAAAAATATATATCCTAATGTTGTTCATACTATTAGATGCAATTGTCAGAGCTGAGTTCTTTGTTTTTTTCAAAATGTTCTATATTATATGCCAATTCTGTATAAGAGCTTATAAAGTAATCTAATTAGTTTATGTATATCAATATGGTTACTAATGTAATGTGTTTGGTTGTCATCATCACTTTGACGTCCATACTGTGTCAATGGAGGTGAATCCGATCTTGTGCTGTAGCGAGGCTTGAAGGGAGCAGCCGAAAGACGTCCCAATCAGCCTTTTTCGGGTTGATTTTATATACTTAATCTCTCTGTGCTTTCAGCTGGTTATGCTCCTGGGGTGCAGCAGACCTCCGTGCCCCAAAATCAGACTGTCTCCTACCCCCCTATGACCACTCACCACTGTAGCATGGTTCAGGTAATGACACCCACAACACACAACACCCTAAGGTGCTATTCCATATATATATTCACTTGACCCCACCATAAAACAGATTTAAAAAGGTGCTTTGTTAGCGTCTTTATAAGCTATCCCCAAAGTAAAGTTTGGATGGTGCTTACTGTAGTTAGATCTATTTTATGTTGGCTAAAATGGACCTAAACCAGGACTAAACCAGGACTAAACCAGGACTAAACTAGGGGCAGGTGTAAAACAGGATCAAATTAGGTTTAGGGCTAAAGTAAGTATAATAAAAACTAAGATAAAGCCAGGCTGAATCAAACCTAACTAGGACTAAACCAGAACTAAATGTGGTCGAAATCCTGACTAAATCAGGGACTAAACCTGGACTAAATCAGATTTGAAACAGAGCTAACCTGGATATAATAACAACTGGGCACAAAACTAGGACTAAATTAGGTCAAAACCAGGCTTTAACTTAAACCAAACCAGGACTAAACCTGGACTATATGCTGTCTGAACCAGGACTAAAGCAAGGCTAACTCTTTAACAGTGGTCAAACTAGGACTAAACCATTTTCGAACCAGGACTAAACCAGGTCTAACTGTTTGTATTGTTTGTCAGTAAAAAGCCGTTTTGAATCCTGTCCTCCCCTGACCCCTCCATAAAACAGATGCCTCTTTCCAAAACCTTCTCTTTGTCTTTTCTCTCTGCGCTCTAGGGCGGAGGAGTGTCCTATCCCCAAAGTAAAGTCATGGATGGTGCTTACTGCTGCATTGTACCTCAACCTACCCATCACCCCCACACCTGTCCCCCCAGCATCAGCGCACCCACCTGGGCCGCACAATACTGACGAAAGCTAAAGCCGATGACGCTTTTATTTTGAAAATCCACCTACCTACACGTTTTTTTCATTTATTTGACATTGCTCACTGGGTTTCAGAAGCATGTAGACAGACTTGTACCAAAGCTTTAGAGGTTTACCATAGACCTATATGAAAGAGAGTTTTGCTGTATTATTGAATGCATTATTTATATTCACAAATGGAGTTTTATATTGAGATATTAAATTATATATATTGTGTTTTAACAAAATGCACTGTGTGAATAAATTGCTGTGGCTGTGTCGACAACCACCTTTATATATCAACATGGCTCCTGTTTTGTCTTTGAATTTGTTAATCATTTCAATATACTAGATTTTATGGTCTGGAAAAAGATTTTTACATGCACAAATGAGGGTTATCTAACCATAAGCCTCTTCAAGTGACTGTGACTATAGCACCCCCTAATGCTCAAGTCAGGACTCCACACAAAAACATGTCCAGACTATGGTCCAGACATGTCAAGGCAACTCACCATCACAGCTGCTTTATATTGTCTTGGCAAACATTCAAACACTTGTTTCATGTTTCATGTCAGTCCTCTAACTGACCACTGTCCAAGGTTGCCCTGCCTACAGCCCATAGTTGCTGCCCATAACAGGAATAGTTTTGTGTCCCCTCTCACGCTAACTGCGTACACAGACACATCTCACTGCTGGTTTTCAAAAAATGGTAATCTAAAACCAGAATTAAACCAAAACTAAATAGGTCTGAACCAGGACTAAGTCAGGTCTAAATCAGCTTTTAAACCAGAACTAAACCAGAACTAAACAGGATGTAAAAATTAAATAAAAAATGGGTCTAAACCAGGACCAAAACATTTCCTCCATTCAGACACACAAATCAATCAATGTTTGCAGGTTCCATGATGTTTATTAAAAGGCACATGTACAGCTGTGGCGAAATGAGTGAAAGTCCATTATTGTCATGAAGCATTTTTTTTCAAACACAGAAGTCAAAACGAAAAGAGGTACGGAGGAGAAAGAGTCCATCTGCCTTTTTATACAGTATCTTCTATTTAAGTAACAACTTCTCAATCTGCTTCAAGTAAAATCTAACACTATAGTTTCCCCATACACACATTTACAAACATACAAGGGTTATTTCAATGCAAAAATGAATACACATCCAAATTGGGGCCAAAAGAAAATCGCCCTAAAAACTCCATGATCACAGTTTTTTGAAGATGTTTGTTCCCCATTCTTGCAAAAAAGGGGATTGTTGTACTGTTAAAACTAAGTTGCAATCTCACTTCCGCATACAAGCCAAGCCACACGTAAATAAAAAGGAGCCAATGTTCACAGGTATACTTAAATATTTTTTAGAGAAATAAAAACAGTTAAGGTTAGTGTCAGGAGGGTTAAATAAAAGGATAAAATGGGAACAAAAAGAAATAAAAAGCAGCCAGGCCATATTGGATCTTGGGGTAAGATTGGAGATGGGCAGCTTTGGCAACAATTTAATATAAAAAGCAGTGGTTCTCAAAATGTGGGGAAGGGACCGCTGGTGGTACATAGGGTCTTAGGTGGTATTCAAGGGATAAAGACCTCGAAAAGTTCTGGTTTGGACTTGATTTACACCTAGTTTTGCCCTGGCTGAAGGTTTAAATATGATATTGACTTTAAGTCCTGGTTTAGTCCTGGTTTAGTGGGTTAGACTTGGTTTAGTTCTGGTATAGTCCCTGTTTTTGGTTATTTGGTAATTTTTGCATTAATCCCAGTTTTTATTTATTTGTTTAGACCTGGGCTAGTGATTTTTAAATTGTTTTTGTAAAGCTAATTTTTTTCTAAGGTGGTACTTGGGAAATTTGAGAACCACTGCAATAAGGATAGTAAAAGAGATGTAAAATAAAAAATAAAAAATACACAGTCACACAGCGATTTCGTACATTCACGTGTCCAAAAACTCTCACAACCGTCGTCTTTGGGACATTTGAACATAAGTGTGCTACCTTTGGCTGTGGTTTTTAACACCTCACAGAATAGCTTAACAGGTGCACACCTCCCTGTCTCACACTGGCATTGAAGTTGGCACCCCATATGACATAATTGTACTTTGTTTGACAATTATAGTGTAGTAGTAGGCAGCAGTCTCCAAATATATTATAGATTGGTTGCTCATCCAATTCCTCCTCAATCCAGGTAGGCTGTATCAATTATTATCAGTGATGCACAGATGTATATATCGGCCCAACATCAGTATCGGACAATATTTACCATTTTAACTAATATCGGTATCGGCCTGTACAGATGACTGATGTTAATCTGGTTTTCTTAAAGGATAACGTCTAATATTTAGGGTCAGAAACAGCCTGAGAAATAAAAGACCATTGGAAACTTTATAGTGACAGAATGTAATAAAAATTATCTTTATGGATTAATAAATACACTTAAAGCAGTTATGTTGATTTCTTGGTAATCGAAATATCGGCATCGGTATTGGCCAAGAAATTTCATATCGGTGCATCCCTAATAATTATTGTCAAGAAGTTCAATTTGGAAAGTTGATGTCATTGTTTTGAAATAAACCTTGAATAATCTTAAAATCCATAAAAAGCACCAAAAATATATAGCTGTTTGAATCATTGTTGACCATTTGGGGGGTTGGACCAGTTGGAAAATATGTTGATATGTAAAAACTATAAACGCTAGGGCTGCACAATACATAGCAAAATTATCATTAATATCAGCAATATCAAAAAATAAAAATAACAATCAACTTGACATCATCAAATCAGTTTTCCTATTATGGCCTTGAATAAATTATGTGTTGTGGCTAAATAATTTAGTCACACAATCATCAAATATCAGATTAATCAGATGTATGTATGTATGTATGTATGCATGTATGCATGTATGCATGTATGTCAGATTTGATGCCAACTTCATGCCCTTGCCCCAACCAGCCCCTCACCTGAGCCTTTTGTAATATATTTCTGCCCACCTCAATCAGATCAATGCCCAACCCTGTCTCTAATAGCATATCACAGCTCCCCCCAAAAACACATGGGGTCTTCTCAGTATCTTGTCAACAGAGGTAAGTGTAATTAGTGGTGTGTATTATAGATATGTGAGTCAATGTATACAATAATGTGTGTATTTTGTGTTAGAGGTATTAAGTGGTTTCAGTGGCAACTTTCAACACTCTTCTTGCTGCCTTAAAGGGGCCCTATTATGTCCTTTTTCAAGATTTCGGAATTGATTTCTAGATTAGCATTTTGTTTTATAACTTCTAATATTCATTCAAAGCATTTTCTTTTTGTGAAGCGGTTGCGGCTGAAAAAAAAAGGGGGTGAAAAAAGCGTGCATTTAAGGCTCTCTTTCCCCCTACTGGCCGCACCCACTTCGCTACTGCGGCCAAGGCAAACAATGGAAAGAAGCCGCAAAGTGGGGTTTCTTCACCTATGAAACTAAACATTTCAGCTCTCGAGAAGCTCTCAAACAAGCGTAAAAAAACAAAAAAAAAACACCTCTCGCTATATTTTTGAAAATGAAAAATGGTGCAAGGATAAAAAAGTTAGCATATTAGGGCCCCTTTAAAACATGTCTTCTTAAAAATCTTCCTCCTCCTACTTCTTTTATTATTTTTCAAGCTTTTTTATTTTTGGACTTGGAAGATGAAGAGGCGTAAGTTAATGTTTTTGGCGGCCAGCAGTTTGTTGCACTCCACGGAGTCGGAGATGGGCAGCAGGACGTAGTCTGTTTCGTTGGAGTCGTTACTAAAACTGTGATGGTGGATGACGGGCTTGATCCGGACGTCGTCGTAGGGGCCTTTGAGCAACAAGAAGGAGCACTCCAGGGCTGAGTTCACCTGTTGAGAGATACACATCGGTTTGATAAGATTTAAGCCAAAAAGGATGGGACGTATATGGAGTGTGTGTGGAGGAACTAACTACGGTACATCTTCGAAATTTTAAGAACTTTTTTGGGGCTTAGTTGTATCCCTTTTTCTAGCACATCTCGGAGTTGATTGGATGTGTAGACCACTTTTGTTTAGATGCGGTTTAGTCCCAGATTTATTTTTAGTCCCCTTAGTTCTGATTTAGAACTCTTTTAGTCCTGGTTAAGCCATGATTCAGTACTGGTTTAGACTTGACTGAGTTAATTCTGATTTAGACATAGACTAATGTAATCAAACGTTTGGCAGAAGACACTCCCCAGTCATGCCAGTCGAGCAAACAATGATTCTTACTCAGATCCTTATCTCTATGTATTGCTGGATCTTGCAAAAATGATATAGTTTGACTGGAATGTACTCGTATAAACTAAAACATTATTGCATACATTTAATTTCTGGCAATACTGATATTACAAAACAATAACTAAAAATCCACTATACATTGTGCAGCTCTAATAGGAACCATCTCCCCTTCGACACAGACACAGGACTAATGCTGCGGACCAGGCACGTCTTAGTGGCCAAACAATAAAACTTCAACTGAACTACTTCAGAAAGCTCATGATTGGTCCTGTTTATCGACCACAGTCTACAAGATATCATTCATTTACAACACATTCTGCATTTAAACTGGTGTGAAAATATTGCTATGAAACCATTTCTATATATGTTACTAAATGAGCTTCTAATATGAGATGATTTCACTGGACGGTTTTCAATATATTTAGTAGTTTGCGGCCCTTACAGACCTTCGTCTCCGAATGTCTCTGTATACATACCTTGCTCTTGAGGATGAGTTGGAAGGACAGCGTGCGTTTGCAGGAGAGGTTGGGGTTTCGCTCTGAATCGTTGACGCGAGCCTTGAGGACCCAGGTTTGGTTGAGGACGGTGAAGCGGGGCGTCTCGTAATAAAGTCGAGTGATGAAGTCGTCCGTGCGGTACGGCCTGAACTGCACCTCTGGGGAGAGACGCGTGGAGGAGAGTCATTATTATTATTAGAAACCAGGTTGGACTAAAAACTTAAAAACTCAATGACAAATGGACTCCTCTCATTGTTTTATTGTATGTACCGTATGTTTGCTTTTTGTGATATTTTGACTTGTAAATGAACAGATTTTACCAAAGTGCAGTGTATTCCATAATGAGTCTACAGAGGAAAGCCATTAACATAAAAACCTAAAAACTCAATGACAAAAAGGACTGGGTTTGTCTTTTGTGTGACCAATGTATGTTTGCAGTTTCCACTGTTACTGTTACTGTAAAATAATTCAAAAGTCCCAGACAATATTCCCGTTATGGGTGGAAGAAAATACCTACATATGGAAATATTATATTTTGTCAAAACTGTATTGAACTTATTTTACAGAGAATTATCTTGTAAAATGTAAAACCACTTTGTTGCTTATTTGGAAAAAGCCAACTCAATGGTCTATAAGGCTTTTACAGTATCAGGTACAGTATGGGTATATAGCAATCTAATGGACATTTGTAACAGCTCAAAGGTTGTGTAATGTTAATGTTGGACTGCAATAATTCAATATACATGGGATTGTTAATGATTAAAGAAGTGTGGGGAACTCTCTGTGTGAAAGTCATATTAAAACAACTTAAATCCATGTCTCAATGACTAATGGCCCGTGTTTGTTCACCTGTAAACCCTATCTTCTCGTAGCAGAGGAGGCTGAAGATGCCGTTGTAAAGTTGCATGTCACGGCGGTGACTTTGGTCCATCTCTCCCAGGATGCCCATCAGCTCCGTGCCCGTCTTCGTGGGGTGTGAGCACTCGCCCTCGTGAGCCGGCAACTCGTGAAACGGACCTTGCCACGGGCAGCCGATCCTCTTGTACTTGCACTGCGTCACCCTGACAACATAATGGCAAGTTTGCATCAAAGACAAAGAAGCACACTGCAAAAGTTAAACATCTAGATTTGTTTATTCTTCACAAAATGTCCGCCAAGGATGCAACACTTTAAATCAGGGGTGCCCAAAGTCTTTTCACTAAGGGCCACATTGTCAAAAATAATAAGACCACTTCAGCAAAAGTCCTCTTCAGTTGTATCTGTTTTTTGGACACATTTGTTTCACTTTGTGTCCTTGAATATTATAACCACACAAAGATAAGAATATATCTTTTTGTAGTCACAGGCAGTAAAAGGAATTTGAGAACTGACAGGTAAGCTTGAGAGCCACAAAAAATGTCTCTGTAAGCCTGGACACCCCTACTTCAGAGGAACTAGAAACATAACTTAACAAGAAATGAATATCTTGCTTAGTTAAAATGACTTAAATTCAGAATATTACGGTAATCTTGATTTCAGTCATTTATTCTACAAAGTGGCACAGAATGTTTGCCAACACCACTTTTGCATCCTTGATGGACATTTTGTGCTGCTTCACAGGAACTAAAAAAATAATTTACCAAAAAAGGAACATCTAGATTAATTAAAAGGACTTGAATTCAAAATATTGATCTTGATACTGGACTAATTTAGATGTATTTACTTATTAGACCTAGATTATTTTTCAATATACATTTTCCAGTGAAAGAAAACTGTTCTTGAAACGGGAAAAATCTTATTCCACAGATTTTGATTAAGAAAATAAAAAATTAAAACTGGTCAGACTTACACTGAAACATGTCAAATAATCTAGTCAGAACTACTATCAAGATTAATATTATGAAATGAAATTATTTTTACTAATCTAGACATTTCTTTTTGCAGTGCAGCGGCAGCTCAATTAGATCCTTCTCACACTAGACAAGAGCTGTTGTGATGAACACAGAAAGTATCGTTTCCAAGAATATCAAAGGTGATAATTATTCCAGGTCGTGAAGCGCAGCTAATCGAGGCTGTGTGCGAACGATGAAGAGTGAACAGATGAAGAACAAAAGAAAATGTTTCATGTTTCATAACCTTTTACTACATATAATCACAATAATTACAGCTCAATTAAACATGTTTGGAGTTCTCTTTAGTGATATATGGTTAAAGCAGTAGTCCAGGGGTTTCCTAAAATATTACATTTGTGAAATGCTTAAAAATGGACTCTCTGACTCTGTTCTATGATGTAAAGTAGGCAATCTGTCATAATTATTATTTTTACTTTAGTCCCTTCCCCAGCCTCTACAGCAACATCAAATCAGAGGTTGTGTGGACTACTACGCCACTCAAACACTCGACTACTATTGGTCAAGGTGGTAGCCCACACAAAGTCGGATTTGATGTTGCTGTAGAGGCCAGGTGAGGGACTAAAATAAAAGAACAAAGACTGCTTTACATCCTAGAACAGGGTCCCAGAGTCAATTTTAAGCATTCTTTAAACATTTGATTATTTTGTTAAACCTCCAGACTATAGCTTTAATCAAACATCACGCCAAGACAATGTATCAACTGAGATTTCAGGATAACAAGTATCAAAACATCGTGAAAGAATGGTCGACTGGCACGACTGTTCTCATAGCAACAGGGTCACATATTACTATAGCAACAACCCTATAGTCCTGTGTATAAATACCACCACCCTCTGTTTCTGACCAATATGTCGAACAAACGGCAGCTTTTCTTTTCATCTTCATTAAGAAGTTTGATCATTTCTGAACTTTTGTGTCATATGCTTCAATGTTCCCTACACATCTCACTGCAAACATCATAATTGCCTAAAATACAGTAAAAATATACCTACTTCTTTCGGGGGTTGCCACAGCTACAGTGCCGACATCACACACACACAAAAGAAATCTACTTTCAGTATTGGCATATAATTGAATACATCCACCGATCTGACACCATAGTCCTAGATCTAGACCAGAGGTGCCCAAAGTGGGGGGACCGCCAAGCCTTTTGATTTGGCCTGCCAGGACATCCCAGAATTGATGGATTCCAAGCCCAATTATCAATGATATAGGCTGAATATCCAGATTCCCCGTTCAGCTCAGAGTTGGCCCAATGGTTGACTACATTAAATTATCAGATTTGACTGGATTGGTAAAATATGAAAAAATTTAACTGGATATGGGTGAAAAATAATTGTATTTAGTTTTCATTTATTTCAGACAACAACCTTAGTCCACATGATTAAGAATGTTGACTGTTTTTTGAGAGAAGGACCCCCAGAACCCCCAAAAGAGTGAAATGTTAAATAACTTTGTAATAAACAAAATATTAATTATAGAAGCACATCTCATTAAATGCCAAATAATGCATTTGGCCCGCGGACCAGTAATGCATTTTTATTTTGGCCCCCTGAGGAAAATAGTTTAGGCACCCCTGATCTAGACCTTACGGGGTGCGAATATTACTTGTGAAAAAATATGATTGTCAATTGTATGGTGGATTTTCAAAACATTACATTTCAGTGTTTCATGTTTTATTATGGAATCAAACAAAGCTTTAAATTCATAAAGGCCTTGAAGAATACAGCTGTAATGTGTTCAATGGCACACCCAGGTATCAAAGCTATATGATTAGTATTAGTTAATATTCCATGTATCAAAATTGTTCTTGGGAAAATACAAAATAGTGTTTGAATATGTCTTGATCTAGAAAAGCTGTGTCTAAAAAACAATATGGCTAATCTTGGGGTTTGAGAATGGCACTTTCGCTCCAGATTATTTAGCTGTATGTCAGGAAATCCCTTATGTCTATGTGTTACACCCAGGCTAGTGTTATTCAAAAGCTACAACAATGAACTATTATATTTTGATGTTACAATTCACTGGAAAACAGCCACTGAAAATATAGTATTCATTTATCATTTATACCCAAAAGAAAATCATTTTAAAAGCGTATTTAATTAATGCCTCCACTGATTATTTATTATAGGTTTTAAAATACAGGGGCATTTATAACAGAGAAGCAGAAAGTAGGGCCAGAAGTAAAATATCTGAACAATCTGACTTCAGCAATATATGTTTGATTGTACATATGTTTGTTGTTGTTGTAGTTTTTGTTGTTGTGGTGTGTGTACCTGTCTTGACACTCCTCTTTCTGGTGCCTCTCTAAACTGGAGCGGGGGAACTGTTTGAGGCAGAAGGTACATTCGGTCGGCAGCTCAGACACAGCCTTCTCCACCGCCAGGTTTCTGCAGCACAGGTTCTTACTGATCTCACACCTACACAACACACACAGACAACACAGAATCAACACAAAATCTTGACAGGGCTTGAATATTTGTGGCACACACACTCCCTCATATTTAGTTTCTATACAATTGCTGGGTTGCAGGTAGAATGTGATGATGTCACTCCCTCAGATGGGGTGCAGGGGCCACACACAAAATCTGCAGATTAACAACAGTCATGCAACCCAGCAACAGCGACAGCAACCCCCTTTAAAATGTTTGGCATATGGAATGTTCAAAATTCCAGAATGAAGGCGACTGGAGCAAAAGTGAGTCAACTTTACAAAAAAGTAGTGTTTGTGGTGAGGGGTAGAATAATTCTGAGCAAACAATGAAAAAACTAGTGTGGTCATTGACATTTCTGTGAGGACTTGTTCAGACATACATGTGAAGTACATTGACTAATGTTTCCTAACCAAGCTCTGACATTACCTACATGTGGCAGAGTGGTTGGCATTTGTCATAAACATCTTAATTTGCAATATTTTCTAATGCTAATTTCTCCATTGAAAATGTATTATGGTCTTGCCTCCAGTTGCTTCCATTCCAATTTAGAACTTTCTGTTTACAAACTTTGAAAGGGTCTATAGCTAACCTTATGACCTAGACAATGTCATCTAATATTATGCAGTATTAGCACAATATTTGTATTGTAAAAATCTAAATATATCGCAATTATATTATTTTTCCTATTAGAGCCTTCAATGATGTATGATGATGAAATAAATCAATCAATTTAACTGTAAAGTTTTACTCCAACTTTGGCCTTATTTTAGTCTTGAGTTTTGATTTTGAAGCAGTTTTAACTACGGTAGTAAGTATGGTTATGAAATCATACATGTTTTTGTTGTGCAGACCTAGTTGTATTACAGTTGTGTTACATTATAAATTAGTAATTGTGAGCACTGATGTGAATGTTGTTATCACTTTTGGGTTGGACTTTAGACATTAACTAATAACATATGACTATGCAATACTGTATTGTTATAACATAATGGTAAACAAAACCATTTAGACATTGTGAATATTTTCTCTCATTTTTGTGATGTGAGTTTGTACCGGCAGTTAGGACACGTGGCCTGTTCCTCCTTCAGACGAGAATCTGCCAAAAGGTGGATGAAACATCCTGCACACATCAGGTGCCCGTTCGTACACTGTGGGGGAAAGTATTAAAAATGTCTGACATTAAACATTTTGACAGTAAAAGTGAAAATGTCCAGAGATGTTCATAATATTGTAGATTTATTTGATTACATTATGTGTAGTAGATACTAAACTGTTTACTAATATATATTGTTGTCTTCAATTCATTTTGTGCTTTTGTGAATGAAAAAATAAGGGTCATAGGGGAATTACTATTATGGTAATAATTATTAGTATAAATGTATTAATGATTCTTATGTCACATATATCCTCTGCAGTTCATTATTATTTCACACATGGGTCATGGGTGTAGTTTGGGCCAGCACTTAGTGGTGTCACTGTGTGGTCATGTGATACTACAGGGGGTGATTAAAATGGCCTCTGAGCGAGTAAGGGGTAGACTGACTGAATATCTATTTAAGTTTGATTTTGATGTAAGGGTAGGAAGTGCAGCATTTGTTTGGGTTATTTGGGGATGATTCACAGTTTAATGTCATTTGCTGAGTTGGCACAGCTGGCCATTTGACCTGGGTGTGTCAGGTGTCACCCTCAGTGTAGTGAGACAGTTGCCCCTATGTTTAAGGCTAAAAATAAATTGTTCAGTTCATTCAACAGGTTGACTTTGTGGATGGGGGTGGGTCATATGGGCCACTATAGTGTCCAATGGATTTTCTGTTGCTTGACCTTAAGTGAGGGGCAGAGTGTTCATGATTTGTGATTGACACCACATTTACCTGGTAAACAGACGCCTTGGGCAAGTCTAGGCAAACGGTGCAGCATAGCACTGAGTACAGTCTCTCCTCCAGCTTCCCCGCCTCTCCTTCGGGAACTCTGGCCCTCTTCTTGGGCGGCTCGTCGGGGTCAGGCTCGGGCCCTTCTCTGCGGATCTCTTCCTGCATGGCCGTCCCAGCCACGGCCTCCACCGCTGCCCCCACGACCCCCAGCCCGGCTGAGGAGGAGCTAGGGGCGGCCACAACACCCACGTCTCTCTCCTCCAGCGAAGACATGGCGAATACTGTCTAGAAAACTGTGTGATGGACCTGTCACAGCTGGTCCCATGAAGCATAGATATTAGCAGGTTAGCTCAGTAGCTCAGGTCAGCTGACAGCTAACTGTTAGCGGGCTAGGCTAACGCTGTCAGAGGAATGCAGCTAACTTATTATTAATGACCTCCGCCTACAACACCAACTCACCAAGCCAATAACTAAACAACACTGACACCAGGTGTATGTAACACGGCTATCCCCCGTTATTAATCAATCATAACTAGTTAAGTACACTTACAGTGAGGCTAGCAGACTATGTGGCTAGCTGCGTTGACAAACACAGTCCTCGCCTTTGCAGAACAAAACAACTCAGCTGTGGTGGAGCTCTCGACGCCGTTATTCGCCCTGACACAGCCGCTTATACCGACGAGCATCCGCGGCCCGGCTCCACTGCTCAGCTACGCTTCGGTCCTGTCCGCCTGCGTCCCCGGGCCCGACGAGACCTGCTGTCGGTGATAAACTGAGCCTGGAGACACTTGTGTTGGACCCGTCTCTTTGACTACACAGCCATCTTTGTTTTTCCTCTATCTGTCTCCCCGACTTCACCCTACACCGCCTTTAGTCCGGGTCACAGCGTTATTACCGAGGCGCAGGTTATCTGTCGAGCTTATTAACAGAAATTTGGTGTTTTAAATGTAAATTTCGCTGGTATCTAACCCATCCCCTGTGCACCAAACCTACAGAGCCTCAGCGGAGTGGCAGACAGCGGAATGTTTTGTTGTGGCAGATGACTTGGGGTATTTAAAGAGTTTGTAAAGGCGCATGCGCAGTGGACAGCCTCGGGTCAACATATGGCAGGACTTGAAAGGTGACCAAAACCTGATATGCGACAAATGCTGGGGCCTTCAAAGCTGATTTGATCAAGCTAGAATACACAGAGGGGGGGTAGTATCAGCAGTATCACTAACTTGACATTGTTTTTGCTAGTTGCCTTTGTTAATGCAGTCTGTAGCGTTTGTCCTGGCAAGTGTTGCAACTGGTTGAAAGGGTCCCACTGAACCAGAAAAACAGGCCAATCAAAGGGAGACACAACTGCTCTCGACGAAAGATACGCTGTCAACGGATTTATGAGCTCTCCCTATCTCAAAAATGTGTTACAACAGCAGCCTGGATGACTGGGTGGGGTACATTTTTACAACATGGGGGGCTATTCGTGTGTTTGGGGTAGGTGGGGCAGGATGTAGTGTGTCAGCTGTCTGCAATCATATGGGAGAGGGCTAACCACTCCCATTGGACTTATATGCCTTATTTGGACTGTGGGGTATGGTAGGGTATCCATCTTACATATAGTACAGAGTGCCACAGTGGTTCTCAAACTGGTACGGCTGCCACTGGTGATGCTCAGGCTCTTTCTAGTGGCATCTAAGAGTTCTTTGCAGTTCAAGTCTTGATTTGGTTCTGGTATAATCCCAGTTTAACCCTGTTTGTTCTGGGTTAGACCTGGTTTAGTCCTGGTCATTATTTTGGCTTCTTGCAATTCAATAAAGTAGTATGTGGAAAGACAAATCTTTTTTTTACAGTGGTACTTGGTGTGACATTTTTGAGAGCCATTGAATACACTAGATCAGGGGTGTCCAAACTTTGGCCCGGGGGCCAAATGCGGCCCGCAGAGCAATTTTTTGTGGCCCTCAGGCTTACCTCTCAATTGGCTCAAGTGGTCTTTTTTACTGCATTTGACTCGACATAATGTTATGTATGTATTTTGACCCTAAATACAGCAATTGTTCGTTTTTTAAGAATAAATCAATTGAAACCGTTCAAGATACAGCCGTGCTTTTACTAAACCTATATAACATTTTATAGTTGTGTCATTATGAAGTTTCTATATACAATAAACACAGAGTGATTACAATTGAACTACAAAATAGAAATAGGCTTTCAAAAGTGTAAAAACAACAGAAACAGAATAGACGTACATTGTATTTTCTTCATTAATGACGCAGTATTTACAAATCTTCACAATACTAGATGGATGTACAGCTATAGGTAATTACCACTGAATGTATATAAACGTAATTACACATCTCTTGATTAGCTTGTGATTGGAGGATAAACAGGTTATAAGCAGCTGATTCACCCGGCCTCATAATCAGACATTATTCAAGCGCTCATCATTGATCCAAAAATCTAGATGGGATGAAATCAGAGCTATTGTGACGAAAATGAAGGTGATTATTTAGACAGATGAGCATTCACACATACAAGAGGGGAGATTGGTGATCAGGTCATACAAGTGTAGGTGGATGGTTTGTAAGGTGATACTGATCTTGGATTCTATTTTTTACCATATCGCCCACCCCTAGTTTGAGGTCCAAAACTCAAATAGGCTCAAGGGACTGTATCTAGTATTGTCATAGGCCACTTAAAGGTCCAGGTAATAACATGAACAAAGTGAAATACATTTGGAAATTGGACGTATCTTGAGCTGATACATTTACAGTGTTTTCCACAGAAATGTTGTCAGTTAAGGTGGTATCCAAGTTTGAAACCCTTGTTCATGCGGTAACATTGTTGACTAATACGATTTGATCAAAACTAGTAAACACACTGGGTAATATGGCAAATCCACTGATTGTGTTTTGGGGGAAAAGCATTGATAAAAATAATTTTCTAGCATTAAAAATAATATATCCCTATTGCCAGTTGCTCAATTGACAAATGCCTCTTACCCTCATCAATAGTGACCTAATAACCATGCTCCTGGCCCCCAGATTAGCTGCTCTTCTTCTTGTTGTCACGCCACTGATAATTGGGGTTTCAGTTTTGGTTTGGGTGGGTATCAGTGCTGTGTCACTCTTGTCTAGGCGAGAGTCTTTGTGATGCGTTGTGAGTCGATCGGTCCACTGACGTGTTGGTGCTGGGTGAAGTCAATTGCTTTGTGTCATTGTGATTTGATTGTACATGTGGTTCATTATTGGGACTAGCTCGGTGCACACTGTCTTTGCTTGACAATTTTATGCCCCCAATTTCAAAATTTTTCTTGTTGTCACTTTCTTGCAAATCAGGGTTGCCCACAGTAAATTCAAGATCATTTTGTGCACTTTGTATGACGTCCGCTCCCATCCTAGCTACCCTATCTTTGCTTATCTCCGCATTATAAACAGGCACACCCTCAGAGTTTAGTGTATTGCCCAGAGAATCTGCAGCAGGTTTGTGGAGTCTTTTTCCTGATTGTTGGTCCCCTGCCTCCGCTGCTCTGTGTTTGTCATCCGAGAGCGCCCCCTGCCGGCAGATGGCGGTCATAGCCTTCACCCAGGGATGCAGTAAGGCCTGTTCTGCGGTGAGTCTCAGCGTAGGGTCAGGTTGAAGGAGGGATCGGACCAGCTGTTTGGCCTCTGCACAAAAACACATGTAAAATAGACAAGAATGTTGATGTGTAAAACCCAAACTTTTTATATTATCATTATTGAATTATTGGTGGAAACAATCATATTATTTGCACTCAATGTATTTACTTAAGTACATGTTTTGAAGACATTTTGAATCTTTTTCAATTGCTTGACATTTGGCTATTATTCTGTAAATCACAAGCCACCTTCCAATTTTCAACACACTTTTACACTTTTTGTTAGATTTTCCAATCTTGAGTGGCAGCCATATCTCACCTTCTGATATTAGGTCCCAGTACGGCGACAGAAAGTGCAGTTGCCCCTGTTTTATCAAATGGAATAACTCCTCCTGATCTCTGTCTCGGCTTCGAAACGGTGGAAAACCACAAAGAAGAATATACAGAAGGACTCCCAGGGCCCAGATGTCTACAGGGACTCCATAACCTGTAAAAGTATAGAACATATATATTAGATTTGCTGTGGATAACAACAGACACATACATGTGTTAGTAGTACAGTGGTTTAGTTATGGTATAATCCCTGGTTTGTACTTCACACGTAAGTTTTGTCCACTAGTTGACGATAATAACTAATGTTCGTCATCATTGAACACTGTAAATTTGTGGGCCAAAAAATGTAGTGTGATTTTTTTTAATAGCTGTTTTATAGGGTAAATTGGAGTGTAAATAATCCCTCTAAATGAAATGAGGCTTTGTTCTTCCATGGTGTTTTGTGTGGTATCACTGTAGTGTGATACTTGCCTGTCTCCAGTAGAATCTCTGGAGCCACATATGTCGGTGTGCCACAGATGGTGAAAACTGGTTCAGTCACAACCATCGCCAAACCAAAGTCTCCCAGTTTCAGCCTGAATATCCCATCAGTCAGATGCTCGATCTGAAAGAAGGAAGAACGAAAAAGAGGTTTAATACAGATATACAAACTGTTAAAGAAATTGCTATATTGAGTATAGTGTTAAAAGCAGATAAAAAGGCAGAAAATGTATTGAAATATGTAGTTTTTAAGCTTTAAATATTTGATTGTATTAGTCATATTTGGTAAAATAATAATAATAATAATAATAATAATAATAATACAAATAAATAAATATAAGATGCAAATAGATTTTAAATAAAGATTTTAAACACACCTCTAAAATAGACCTATACTTCTCTTTAACCCCGTCACTCACCAGCAGGTTTTCAGGTTTGAGATCTCGATGCACAATGCTCTTGCAGTGAATATAATTCAACGCTTCGCTCACGTCGGACACCATCATCCCGGCCTCTGTCTCCGAAAACTTCCCCTTTTCACTTATCGCCTCAAATAGATCTCCCCCGCTCACGAACTCCATCACCAGGTACGAGTGTGTGTCCGCGTGGTGATGCGCGAAAAGCCGCACAATCCTTGGGTGACTCAAGCTGGCCAATAGACTTAGCTCATTTTGCATCATATGTTCACGTCCAACTAGTTTTGAGCGTTCAATTATTTTTAGAGCCAATGTTTGTCCCGTGTCTCGCCGGCAACATTCTCGGACCACGGCGAAATTCCCATCACCGACTACACGGCCAATTTCATACCATGCCTCGATTTCCGACAATGTAACGTTACTGTCGCTCAAAGGGGAAGCAAAACTTTCACACTGTCTTTCAATTGACACCGGGCTCGTGTTTGAAAAATGATGATGCGACTTGAAAAGCACGTCTTCCCTGTTTCTACCAGGAGAGGGTGCTGCAGGCGGTGAATCTAACTTTTCCTCTGATGGGGACTTAACTGTTGGTTTTTTTAGAACAGGGGGAAGTGGCACCTTTCCGGATAGGTTATTGCATTGTTCTTGTGGTGGGTATTTCGATCTTCTCGCTAAGCAGTTTTCACACAATGTTGGAGAAGTTGGGTCCGTTTCTCTTGGTGGTTCTTGATGTCTGAATGGACCAATAACAGATGGTGGGCGCTGTATGAAATTGCTTTTCACATGTAGTTTTTGAAGATGGTTTGGAGGATGCGCGGGTTTTCTTGACTTTTTGTTAATCTTTTCTAGTAATGAATTGACTGTATTTTTATTATTGCTCATTTTGGGGTTCTTTTGTTGCTCCTCTTGGTTGCTGTCGGTTCCCTCGCTGTAGCCGCTGTCTGCTTTAGCGGCTTTGTCCGGTGATGGGCGAAGTCTTTTCTCCCAGGCCTTTAGTGCGTCGCTCTGATAATGGGTATCATCCGGGAACAGTTCCTCCAAAGCCTCATGCACACTGCTCAAGTCTGGGCGAGCTTTTCCCAGAGCGAGAAAGGCCACTTCTCCACGAAAGAAGTCGCACACACCCTTCACCTGAGGCAGAAGATAGAACATATCTGAGATTATTTTATACTTTTTTGGTAAATATTCTTAATTCATAATTCATTCACAGCTTGATTATCAGCCCTAGTTTTTGGCCTAACATTATCAACAGAAAAACAGGAACACAGAAAAAGAAAAAGGCATTGTTATTATGGGCAGAAAATATACTATTTACATTTATATAGAGCTTTTTAAGACACCCAAAGCACTTTACAACTACGTCCATTTTTCAGTCATGCCCCAGGTACATAGTGGTGGTGGTGGTAAGCTACTTCTATAACCACAGCTGCCCTGGGACAGACTGTCAGAGATATGGCAGCCACACCACAATCACAACTTCACACATTAATAAAATCAATTTAGGTGAAATGTCTCGTATGACTGCTTGATGCGCAAAAAGCTGAACAATAATAGTGAAGTGTCTTGCTCAAGCGACAGCGAATTGGGTTAGAACAGTAATCAAATCGCAAAAACACTTCAGTGAGTGCACAACAAGCTTTACATCCTGAGACTCTACCATCCCTAAGAATCTATTTTTGACATGGTTGGTTAATAAACTTTAGCTTCCGGCATGTCTCCAGCCTGCCTATACTATTCCCCAACAGTGTTAAGTGTTAACAGCAGTTTGTCTTTGTTGAGGTGAAGATGGCGTGCTAAGTGTCTCACCTCTCGACCCTGGACAGTGAAGAGGCGCGTGACTCTGGCACGATGCCATCGAGGAAACCCCAAAGCCTCAGACAGATCCAGTAGCAGCTGCTCAAAAGACACCACACCTCTGCGGTTTAGAAGCACTGTCACCTGAAAAACAGCAAGAGCAATTATCATAAACGAACTAAATGCACTTAACACAATATTGTTTTTTTAGATGATTTCACCTTTGCTAAATAAGGCTGGGTAACTGCTTTGCAACAAAACGTTTACTCACTGACTGCTTTTTTATTACCAATTATTTGTTAATTAATTATGATGTATTAAGTGAAGGTAGAAGAGCTACCTGTTGAGGTTCACTTTGTTCATGACATGGATGTATATGAGGAATGAGAACATCAGGAGGACAGCCAGTGTTAGATGTTTTGAAGATAAAGTCAGAGAGATTGAGATGGTTTGGACACAAGAGAGACAGTGAATATATCGGTAGAAGGATAGGCTGAGGTTAGAGCTGTTGTAGAAACTCGACTTAATGCCCAGCAAAACGATTAATCGACTAATGCAGTATGGGAAGGGGCTTGTCAAAACAAACATCCATCCATGCATTATTATTATTATATATGTTAACCTAAAAATCAGCTGTAATCTTGAATACAAAAATATCATAAATCATATATCAAATTGGCCCAGCTTGAAGACCAAAGAGGAGATGAAGAAGTTAGTTGTGAGAGAAAATGATGAGGTGGATAGGGTTAAATTGAGGCAGATTATTTATTGTGGACCACCCCTGAAAGAGATCTTCATAATGACTCAGAATAAAGAAAACTCTATAGATAGATTGCTTTGGGGCAATCACCTTTCTCATTGTAGTTTGTTCACCAGGCCGGATGACGGTGACCAGATGTGGACGTTCGGCACTTTCCTCTGCGTGGCGAGTGTGAAAAAGAGGCAGCTGAGGAGGAAGATGGTGGCCTTTCTGTGGATGTAGAGGCCAGGGCTGAGGCATCCCAACTGGACGCCTCATCAGGGGGTCACCAGGCACTTAAACAGGGCATGGGTAGAAAAGAGCAAATACACAATAAAGAAGATTGCTGTAAATATTTTTGAGATTTAGATACTGAGGTCCAAATGGGTTACTACAGATGTGACAAAATCTTACTACCTCAACATCTTTGAGCATTATAAGCTCCATTTTAGCCCTGGTAGAACTAGTTTACACTGAGTTTATCCTGATTTATCACTGGTCTAGTGCTGGTTTAGTCCTATTTAGTCCTACTTTTTATCTCTGGTTCAGTCTCAGTTTAGACCTGATGTAGACCTGGTTTATCCTGGTGTATTATAGGTTTAAATTAGTCATGAACTTATTTTTAGTCTAGACCTGGTTTAACCCCACTTAAGGCTCCAGTTTAGTCCTGGTTTTACCTTTAGACCTGGTTTAGTTCTTGTAAAGGCCTATTTTATACCAAGTTCATCCTATTTTATTAGCTGATTTGAACCTGGTTTGGTGTTTAGACCTGTTTTGTAAAAAGCCTCTTTGTGTATTGTGCTCCCTAGATGAATTAACATATTGGAAAAATACTAAAGCTGTAGCTACATAAAGTTAGAATAAGTAACGCAACTCCATATTTATATGCTGTACTAGTGTGTGTATGTGTGCACGTATGTAAACAAATCCGGCTGATCAGATTTGAGTCTTTCCATCACACAGAGTGCACAGAGCCATTCGAGATTCTTTTGAGCACCTTGCACCATCGTCTGAATAATTGACGCTTCCTTAAGTCGTAAGAAGCCACACACACAAGAACACACCAGGCACGCGCACCTCCACAAAAGCCTCTTTGACCTGGATAGGGCTTGACTCTGCATAAATAATGAAGGCACACGCTCGTCTTGACGTTTCACTTTCTGGCACCAAGCAAAGGGAGATGCTATCTGTGTTAGTCAGCGGGGGATTGTTTTGTATGGTTGTTTTGCAAGATGGAGGAGAAGTAGAACAACAGACAGAAACACAAGACCCTATAGACTACCTCAACACCAACCTGCATGGGTCCCCCCTTTAAACAGGACACCAGTGACCCCCTGAGAGGCAGTACAAAGGCCTGGTATAAGTAGGAATATGACTATGTGGTAAAAATAATATGTGATATGATTAGCTACATATTTATGGCTCTCTAATATCAATGTTTGCTTATATTGTATTTCCAATAACTTGCCAAATGTGAAGTCTTATTTGTTTTTATTTAGTTTTTTTATGTTCTGTCTTTTATGGTTTTATACCAATGACTTGTCAATGTCTTAATAAGATGCAATGCTTACAAATGTAGGCCTATTATAACGTTGTTTAGCCGTAATGTTAAATTAGTAAAAACATTAGGGGAAATGTGTGCTAACAATAAATATGTCAAGTCCTTTGGGAGAGTAACCATATGACGTAGAAGAATCACTCATTCACACTCACCTGTTGCTTTCCATTTACGTGCTGCTTCGCCTCCAAAGCGTGTTTTTTGAGAAGTCGTCATGATTTACCAGCCAAAAACAAAACAAAAAACAAAAAAAACCTTGCAGTATTTAGTTTATTTTCCACTAAGTTACCGCCATATTCTCTCTCTGCTGCTGAAGCGCTGTTCCAGGAAAGATAACGGGATGCAGCAACGACCCGGACCTGGTGTACGTCGTTTCCATGGATACACGTCAAGTTACACGGCGTGTCCAAACCGGAAGCTGTCAAAGTAAAACAAAGAAAAACGAGGGGGAAAAAAAACATTAGAAAGTCTCTTTAAAATGTTTAAGATTGTATATTAGTTTATAATGATTAATTTAGCTAGAAAAACAAACCGGCCAATGTTGAATTATTTTTTTATTTTTTTTTATTGAACCTTTATTTAACCAGGAAAGTCCCAATGAGATTGCAAATCTCTTTTTCAAGGGAGTCCTGGCAAATAAATAATTCAGCTTTATTGTAACATTAGCGGAAATTAGCTTCAATCAATTAGTCAGTCATTCCTTAGCCAAAAACACGTGTGAATCGTAAGTTGTTTAATGCTTTCAAAACATACATAACTGCAAATTGTATTTTTAACAAGTGTGTTTTTGTAGGTCTAACAAGAAGAGAAGTCACTGTCCCGTGGTTTCGTCAGGGTCAAGTAGAAGAAACCTGTCTCCAAAGGTTGGCTGTAATTGAATTGGCCCTAACTTTTGTATTGTAGACAGATTATAGTCTAACCCAAAATGTGCACTAAATATACAATTATTATATATTATTGGAAGGGTAACCATTAAGGCATTTTTACATCCCTCTTGTGTTATAGGCTACAGGATAATGAGTAGCAAGATGATATCTGTTGATAAATTGACTTTAAATATATTTTGCACTTATAAGGATAAGGTTATTTAGTTAAATGTATAGTATTGTCTCTTTAAGTCAGTAGGCTATCATGGCTGCTAAATGGGGACATTTCACTCAATTCATTTCAGTCAGTTGTAAATCACTGAAAGAAAATGTTTTACATTTCAGAAACATTATTTAGTTTAGTTACAATCAGTTCAGTTAAAAGAGGCTTTAATCTGACTCTGGTGGAGGGAGGCGGGGGTTGCAGTGAGTGGGCGCTTACCTCAAAAGCCTGTTTCCATAGATCCACTGATGGCATCCATTGCACACACAGGCACAAACACATAGGCCCTCTGTGTCCGGTTCATCTTTTAATAAATTGTCCCCGTGGGACAGTCTCCATGGATACAGTTAATATTGGCTGAGGAAGTAAAGAGCTGCTGTCCCGGATTGACCATTGAAAGGCAACCAACTGTGTGTCAGCTTCAAGTGAGAATAAAAGAGCTTCAGGCTGCAATTGTTTGCACAGTCAAAGGAATAGAGAGCAGTAACTTATCACATTTTAATAATAATTTGATTTTTTTATATATTTATTTAATTGTAGATCTGTAAAACGTGCTTATTTTATGCTGTATTGGATATTTTGTATTATAGTTTACAAAGTGGCGATAGCTGCCAAATGAGTAAAAGGCAGTATATCTTGTTATGTAGTACCGGGTAATGGCCACCAGAGAGCGCAAGTGCATTTGTTTTCTAGTAACAAGAAAGGCATTTGTGGAAAAAACTAAATGCCACGAATTACCAGTAGAGGGCAATCGTTTTGGACAATGCAACGGTTTGGCCAAAGATTCTCACAAAAAACCTCCACAATCTTCTATAAAGCCTTGCATGAAGAGTGCTATAGCCGTAAAAGTGTTTCTACCTCCATATTAAATGGTGTTATAGAGTCTATATATTGTACATGTGACTGCTGTGGTCCTATGTAGAACGTTAAGGGCGTATTGAAGGTGAAAACACACACTGTTTCTGCATTTAATGACATGTTGTATAGCCTCAAGCACAAAAATGTAAAATCGTTAGTACCCCTTAAATATACGACGATATTTTTTTATATTAATTACTTTTTGCAAGACTTTCTGACCATAGCCCTCGTAAAAAACACAGTTATACGTCCATTCTTACTCCTTAATACCCTGATTATTGAACTATGTTCTTGTTTAGGCTACATATGTGTTGGAACAAATCTTTGGCATCCGACCCAAACAGGTGTGGCACAGAGCCCTGTGGAAACACCGTGACAGAGGGAGAGGAGGGGAGAGGTCAGGGGGATTCAGTTTTGGTCTGGGATATGTTTGCTGCGCTTGTCAGGGACCGCTGTAAAATGTAGACCAATGAGTGGCTAGTATAGCCCTGATGTAGCCCTGGTTCAGTCCTGGTTTACACCATTTAGTAATTTAGTCCTGATTTTGTTCTGGTTTAGACTTAGTTTTCAATGGACATTGTTTAGACCTGGTTTATACTTGCTTTAGCCATTGTTTAGTGTTGTTTTACGCATATCTCTGATTTAGACCTAATTTCGACCTGGTTTAAACCTAGTATTTATTGGACCAAGTTAACCCTGGTTCAGTCTAAGGTTAGTCCAGGTTTATACCTAGTTTATACCTGCTTTTGCCATGGTTTAGTCCTGCTTAACAACTACCTGTGATGTCATTTTAGTTTAGACCTGGTTTAGTCCTGGTTTAGACGGTTTACAGATTTAGCCCTGGTTCAATCCTGGTTTAGACCTAGCTTTGGTCCTGGTATAGTCTTCTTAACTATCTATCTCTGTTGTAATTATATCGGCGAAAACAGCGTGTCGCCGATATTATGGAATCACGTCGGTGTTCGTCCGCGTCCGCGTCCGCGTCCGTAGATCCTAGCTGTGAACGCGATAACTCAAAAAGGAAT